>JAEUWS010000414.1:0-10723 GCA_018524945.1 Podaxis sp. C-F-92630
GCTCAGCATTACGAGCAGCGTTTGTTTATTGAAACTCGAAACGATTAGAGTACCGGCGGCAGGAGCAACTGGATAAATTTCTGAGGGCATTCACACCTCAGCAACGCTTGCTTCATTCATTGAGACTTCGGAAAAAACCTTCGATGAGGATGATGGTTTAGTTGATGAGCTACTTCTGTCGTAGACCCAGGTGTCTTGCATGTGTCGTCTTGATGAATAGATATCTCGAGATTGCAACCACTCGTTCTGTCGCGAGGTAAAGTACGCATTGGTTTTCTCCAACAGAGGGCCCCTCCCGAGTTTCTGATAACAGCAACTGTTCCCCGCCGCAGTACCCCAGATTCTCAGTCACCATATATATCTTACGTTGGGTGTCCTACTTTAGTACTTGGGCGTTATGGACGAGCTGGTAGAAATTAGGCATAAATGAGAGGTGGGACCTACTGCAGCGAAATGGCAAGAGCTCGAATATTCTGTTGAACGACTGCATGCGTAAGTAGGAATGGTCAATTAGAGGCCAGGAGGTCGCCAAGGTCCACGGTCGTGAGGCGAAAGTGGAAAGGCTGATGGGTCGCCCGCCGTACGTCCACCTTGGCCTCCCTGTGTAGTAGCCCTAGTAGGAGACGGATGGGAGAATCAGGGAGTTACGGTGTCACAGCGGAGAGGTTTTGGTGGTCCCAGTCTCGCGCCAGGTGGTCAATAGTACAATCTGAACCATCCGGCTGGTATTAAGCCCGCGTCCCATCACGTTTCACGAGAATCTGCACCCCACGAAGCCCGGCGCACGTCACTGCTTTCCAGCAACCGTTTGGCAGCATATTTTTGGTCTTTCTCATGACCCACACCGCCCGTAGCTCATCACTTATTACGTTACAAAGTTCTTCAGGCTGTGGCAGAGTCGATTTCGTATTTATTCTGTCCCCTTGACGGCCTCTTCCCCCCGTGGTCTTTCAGATTCAGCTACCCCTTCCCCACCGACAACCGTCATGAAGACTGCTCTCTTTTCCCTCGTTTTTGCCACTGGTGCTCTCGCTGCTCAGCCCCTTCTCATCAACACGCCGTTAGTATCATGCTCTCCTCTTACATATTGGACCCCTGGCTTATCCTTTGTAGTGTTAATGCCATCGTCTGCCAACCCCTCCTCCTCGCCTGGTCTGGAGGGACCCGTAAGTCACCTTCCTGTGTTCTTTTATATGCACATTGATGCATTACTTGCAGCCCCCTACTTCCTGGTTAGTATCCCTATCTGTATCGCAATCGTAGTCACAGTCGTTAATCGGTCTTTTTGTGCGTCCTTCTCTCGGAAATAATAGGTGTCAGTTTTCTTTCTTTATACTCGGCACAACACATCCCGACTGACAAACCAGCGTCGTTCCTGGAGGCCAGCCTGACGCTCCTGCCCTTGTTGATTTTGGCAAGCAGGATGGTACCTCCTTCACCTGGGTCGTCAACCAACCTGAGGGTGAGGTGATACTTCTGTGAATTGTGCATGCCACTTAGTCTTTTAGGCACTTCCCTTGGCCTCACTCTTCATGACAGCAAAGGCCAGGTAGCCCAGTCTGCACCTTTCGCCGTCCAAGGTGGCGGTACGTAGCTATACTTGGTTCTTCTGGTACATTGTTTTCTCATGATACATTTAGGTGACACCAGCTGCGTTAGCCAGTACTAGTGAGAGGCTAGAGCCCTCGAGGCTACATGAACGAGCAAGTTTAATAGCACTAAGTACGTACGATGCTCGATTATAGCAGGGAGCAGGAAATGTAATAGAAAATCACGCGGAATGCTTCAGTCTACTCACCTCAGGTCAACGAGAAGAAAACTGGGCTTCGGGTGAATACGAAGCTCTTAATATATACAGAGAAACATGTGTATCTCATTGCCCTAAGCTTTTCATCGACTCCTATATGCTGCCTGGTGTCAAATTGCATCGCTTTCTCGATAGGAGCCCCCCCAGGACAACTTTTGGCGGTAGTGTTCCTACATGGCAGTACCCAGTGGGATGGCTGTCCAGAACGCAGACTGCATCTATTGGTCCGGCATTATTAGCTTCAAAGAGCTGGAAAGAAGAGATAAATATACCCCCACGGCTCACGGTGGAAGTAATTGTGAATTCTATTGCGAACGCAACATGTTCTACATATAATGAGATCAAAGATAATCATGTACGTGATTGGAACTCGTTCCGATTTGGAACATCTAGTAACGGCAATACTAGGATAGCTGAGTGAATGAATTCACTTAGCACGCAATGCCCGCCGCACCCATTGAGACCTTAGGAAAACATCAGCAAAAAGGCTGAAACTATACATGCTAAAAACAGTCAATATATACACTAAAATGTACTAAATACCACAAAAGTCCATGTTTCTGGAAGCTATTTTGCAAGGTACAAAAGGATTTGTGACCATACAATCATTCTAGGGTATACAAGGATTGCCAACATACTGAATGTATATATACATGCAAATCATCATAGATGAGAAATACCAAAAATTAACCCACCTAGGACTTGAATCCAGGACCTACTAGAGTGGTACCATACCACTCAGCCATTTGAGAATGCACCCCAGTTAGTTGGTCAGACTGGGGTTTGAACCCAGAACCTCTTGAAAGCATTATACAGTCACTTAGCGTTCCTTTTAACACCAAATTATATTTCGCAGATTCCGAGCGCAATTTTTGTACAAACTGAATGAAAATTTACATGTAGTATTCGACATCTGAATCCCACAGATCTACAAATTTTCGGAATTTTTAAGTGAGAACTGAGACCACAAAACATGTTTCAAATTTTGTTACAAAACCAGTCCTTTTAATGGCATGACCCCACATGTGACATGATGTTACACACCAACCAAACCTATATCTGCTGCCAAAAATCTCTCAATCCTCGTCAATCAGAGATGCTTCACCACCCTCAGAGGCATTGGGAGTGTCAGAGGCACTACTGGAGACCTCTTTAGTAGTTGAGAAAAGGTTGGGAAACCCACAATCTTTGGCCGATTGTTGCAAAGTTGGTTTGAGAGTTGCCTTTGGTAAAGGGCCAAGTTTTCCAGGATCTGGAAGGGGAGGTTGCCTGAGATCAGCTCTCTCCAGGTTATTTTCATGCCATAACTCCATAAACTCCTTGTGCTCCATCTGAAGCTGCTTGTTCCTTGCTTTCCAGTCACTCTCTTTCTCCCTCCACTCCTTGAGTTGTTTTGAGTGATAGGCCCAGACTGTTTTCTTGTGCTTCTTCTCATCATCCCCCTTTCTCAATTCCTGCTCCCTTGTCACTACTGCCTCAACAAACTCTGCTCCAGTAAGCAACTGAGGCTTCCCACCCAACAATCCAGCTCAACCTCGGGATGACTTGGACTTTGCCTTCTCCTCCTTTGTTTGGAGTTGGTTCTGGAGCCGTTGACAGTATACATGTTGGAGAATAATAGCTGCCTGTTGTCCGTGAAGCTGGCCCTTGTGATATGCCTCTCGAAGTGTAGCATTGAGTAGTGCAGCTTGAAGGAGTGATTCACGTTCTGTTTGGGGCTCGAATTGAAGCAAGTTGGTATGTTTCTTGACTGGTGATAAAACAAGTGGAGTGTACTCGGGGGGAGGGGTGTTGGAAGTGAGGGGATTAGAAGAGAAGAGTGGGTGGCCGATTGTGGTTAGAAGGCGAGCAAAGGTGTTGACTAAACCAGATGAAATATCAAAGTCAAAATCATTCTCTTCTTCAGAGGCTGAGGAAGCACTAGGGGTTGAGTGGTCATGATGAACAGCTGGGGCCTTACTCTTCTCAGCCCACATAGCAATAGCATGAGCAGTATTGCGAATTGGAGTGTTAGATTTGAGTGGCATTGATACATCACATGCAGTGTCATGGCTGGGCTTGAAAAGTTCAGAACAGATAACAGAGCAGTCAAGAGGAACAACACCAGTTTTGCGAAATGCAGCCTGAATGTTATCAGGAGTGAGGGCACAGATATGGGCACAGCCATAGATGGAGAGAAAATTGGATTTGGTCACTTTTCCTCCAGTTAACTGCTGAAAGTCATTACATTCCTGTTGCCAAAAGTGCTTGAGGACTCCAAAGATTGCAACATCAAGGCCTTGATAGACATGGGTAGAGTGTGAAGGATAGCAAAGAATGGAGATATTGCGATGTTGAGCATAGGTGAGGAAGTCATAAGAATAATGGGAATTATGGCCATCAAGAAGAATTACCTGTTTGCATCCCTGAGCCTTTGATTTTGTAAATTCATTGAACTGCTTGAGCCATAATGTGCCTAGCTCTGCATCAGTCCAACCCTTCTGTGAATAGCCTAACCTAATATGGTGTTAGTGATAGATTCTGTAATAGTAGAAAATACATACAATGCATTTGTAGGGTTGTCCTGGTTCCACTTGATTAGGTGTCCATTACCCTTGAAAATGACAGCTGGAGCAATACTTGTGCCATCAGCACAGATTGTGACAATAATCATGATATTCTCACAACTACTATCTCACTGTTGATAAAGGATAGGTTCACCTTTCCTTCCAAACACATGTTCTTTTCCACCTTCACTTGCCTAAAATTTATTGTATAAATATTTATTTATTTTTGATAAAATTAGACACATACCTGAATACCAGTCTCATCAACTCCAAAGATACAGTCAGGACTCACACCATTGAGCTCCTCTTCAAGTAAGTCAAACCAAAGGCTGTGGTTGTTTGGATTGACAGCACAAGCCTGAACAGAATCTAACTTTCTTGAATATCCCTTCTGGATTGTTTCACTGTGTCATTTAGTGAAGCAGCTTGTCCAGCTGACACCTACACCAGTCTCTGGGAAGGCATCCCCAAGTCTTGCATGTGCCACTGTATTGACATGGTCCTCCAACCAACCTGCTGTTAAAGGAAAACCTTGATTGGCAGCTTCAAGTGCAAATGTAACAATAACTTGTTCTTCTTCATCTGTGAGCCACCTCTTCTCCATATTGGCCTCTTGTATGCTCCAGACACCTTCAATGAATGAGGATAATAAAGCATTTATTATGTAGATATTACTCACCTTTTACTCTGTTAGCAACAGTAACATGGGTGATCTTTACATCCCTTCCAGTCTCCACTCTATAAGCCCTCATAACCTCCTCAGCAACTGCACAGTACCCCCTTCTCTTCTCACCAGGCTCTAAATCCTTCTCTTGCTCCTCCAGGTACATCTCAGCAGCCCTAGTAACCAACATCTCCTTCTCAGCATTCAACTCCCTCAAGGTCTGTTCAGTGCTTTTCTTGGCTTTTGAAGGCATTGGAGTAGTGTATAGGATTGTGTAGCTTCAGGTCTGAGGTGGTAGGAGGGAAGTGTGTTAAGGAAAGGACCTCAGACGGCACTTGGGTATCCCAACAAAGTCCAAAATTAGTTGACAGATGTTGAATATCATTTGATCTCCTTTCTATTCCTGAACAAGCTTTCTAATTATCAGTTGTAGTGTAAAACACCCCTGAAGCATTTTGTAGCATAAATACATGTCCTCAAAACTTATTCTAAGTGTACAGGTAGCCAGAATCTTGCAAGCAGAGGGAGGTGGAAGGTGGAATGTCAATTGGGCTGAAGATTGTCACAGTTTGTGACAATCATAACAGTGTGTGACATCTTCCCCTTCCTCCCGTTATTTTTAAGCATTTTGGGAACATATCATGCTCCCCTCACCTGGGAGCTATAGTAATGGTATCTATGGATGCCCCTGATATGGGGTAACCAGCTTGTGCAATTTTTCGGCCAGAGGTGCAAGGAGTCAAGAGATATTGACCAGACAAATTTTCACCAAACTGTCCAAAATCGGAAATCCATCATGATTTCATCAATCCATCATCCCGGCCATCAATTTCTATTGTTGGCCAGGGACAGGCATATGTTGGGCATATTCTAGATAAGAAACTGAGTCACACATGTCATCAAATCACGAGAAAATCCTCAGTGTAAAAAGGAACGGTAGTGTTAAAAGGAATGCTAAGTGACTGTAGCACTCATCCAGTTGAGCCATTACACCTTCCTAAGCACTATGCCATGATTAAATATGACCTATCTGCTGCTGAGGCTAACACTATTTCAAAACTCTTCAAAATTTATGAAAGTAGTCTCAATTGATAGATCTCATTGAGAGCATCCTGGAGAAAATTTACTCTTGAGGAACCATCAAGCCATTGGCTGGAAAAATGCAATTTATTTTCCAGTCCAGACTAAAGTGCTCAGGAAAAATCTGAAAAAAAATCATTTTTCAGCTTATTTCGCCAGTCTGAGTCTTCTTCCAGAGTATCTGGTAACTCTCATAAGCTGCTTTTGAGGTAAGGAGCTAGCAGTGTTTGCTTGTTCTCATCCATATATCCTCAAATTATGATTGTATTTGATACATTCCAAATAAAACCTTTGTGTGTGATAGGAAAGGCAATAAAAAGTTTTGTGAATGATGTTATACCCTCAAAAGGTTTTGTGTGTGATAATAAAGGCAATATAAGGTTTTGTAAATGATGTTATACCCTCAAAAAGTTTGTATGTCATTTCTTACTCAATTGAATGTTTTTCCAGCTGTTATAGTCCATCTTATTCTTCAGATGGATTATATAAACCAACTTGTAATAACTATTTTAAGCCAATTCACTGATGAAGGTCCTCGGCAATGCAATAGGGTTAAATTGTTCTCATGATGACAACTGAGCGCTGAGCGCTGGTGTTTCAAGATGGGCCGCACCTTGGTGAGAACCTAGAACTTCTCCCAAGTGTCTGTCGTGAGAAAATAGGTATCCCGATGACACAAAATCACTCGGTCCCCAATCGCATCGTGGCATGTACCGGCTCTGTTTGAAGGAGCTTTAGAGGAAACCCCTCTCAGAACTGGTGGTCGGGTTCAAAGTTGTCCACACAGACTACTCCCTAGCCTCTCAGTTGCCAGATATGTCTTCCGTGAAATGACTCATAAGAATGTTTCACTGGCAGTAGTAATTACCTATTTGTTGATTGATTTCGTAGTATGTGTTCGGATCGTTCTCCTAAACCAACTCTCGGTAGCCCATAATCCGATCATGCTACAAGGTGTTACGGCTCAAGGCAGAGCCGCCTGAATACATAGCCCTCCCCCTTGTCGGCCCCCTACTTCTCGTATTACCAACCATCTTTTCTTCACCAACAACCGGCACGAAGGTTGCTTTCCCCCCTTTTGTCTCCGCTGTTGCTCTCGCTTTCCAGCCCCTCCTCATCAACACACCGTTAGTAATATGCTATCGTCTTGCATATTGGACTCCATTTATACCCCCGCAGTGCTAATGCCGTCAGCTTCGAACCCCTCCTCACCTGGTCTGGAGGAGTTCGTAAACTTTCCTGCAATCTTTAATACTTGCATTAATGCGTGATTCGCAGTCCCCTACTTCTCGATTAGTATTCTCCGCGCAGTAGTTTAAGGCCAGCTGTAGATCAGTGATCTGTCTCAGTAAATAATAGAGGTGAGCCCGCCTTTGCTTGTGTCTGGCAACAAAAGATAGGGTGCTTATGCAGGGTGCTTATGCAGTGCCAATCTGCCTAGTTTCCATACTCAACGATCATGGCTGATAGGATGCTCTTAGTAAGCGGTCGACAAAATGCGATGTTAAGGCTTCTTGTACGTGTCGCGACCAAGATGGAGCTCTGAATCTCTTTTTGATGACGAGAGCGCGGGTAGGCTTCTTCATCTCCGTGATATGGGACATGCTGTCGCACTAGGGGCACCGGAAGCGACTGCTTAAGAGGTAGCCTCCCCGGCTGAGGTAGAAACGGATCCTCTATATTCTGCGGGTGTTCACATCTAAATCACAAACTAGCTCCACGCGGAGGGAGCTTTTTATCCAGGCCAGGCATCCGAGGTTTGAAGGTACCAGCATACCTCTAATTGTTGTCTGCAGTCGAGTAACCGACATCTACCCAAGCACGCATAGATTCGCCATAAGTAACTGTTAGCCACGTCAATCTGAATTTCAGAGTCAACAGGTTTTGTCAATGAGTCTGGCTGGAACTCAGTGCTTACCCGAGACCAGAAAGTGCAAATAATGAGACGATAGAGTTTGTGAATACGTGGCCATATGCATTGATCATCGGTAGGAGCATTGCTGTTGAGGCGGAGAGGGTTATGGAACGGAAGGCACTTTCGAAGGAAACATGAAGTCAGCACATATGTGTATTCCAGAAACCAGTGAAGAAACATACTTTACCGCAGCAGTAACTTCTGCACTGTTAGAATGTAATACATCAACAACATACGCTCCACATGGCGCCAGCGCGATGTCAGTCTACGACTCCAAATGTCAATTCTCTCACTCAAAGTCAGAGAAGGGAAACCAGGGAACTCACGCCAACACCGTTAGCGAACAGGCAGATGAGGTTTAGCACGAGGCCTAGTGTACCAGGGATATACTTGGTGATTAAGGCCGAAGCGAAGACTGTGATGGGGAGAGAAAAACCGAAGAGGGAGGCACGAAGACGGTCTTCGGGATACCATGTTCCACGTCTGCGTTTGTATTTGATGACAATTTTGTCGGAAATCCAACCTGATAGCGGGGCACCAACTGAAGAATCGGTGAGGGAGGAACTGTTTGAGGGATTGAGAGTCGCGCAAGTGAATGATGCTCACTTGCGTTCCCAATCCCGAGAGGTAGGAAACATAAGCCGATTATTGCCTCGTTTTCGATACCATAACGTTTTCCCTGTACACAAGATGTTCAATGGAGCAAAATGGCATCAAAAATAATATATCTACAATTGTGTATGGCAGCGGGATTAACAAAGCTGTCGAGGGATTGAATACATGTGTCGGTAGTTGGCCGGGAAAACTTACTGAAGTCTGCCAACACGGCGAGATAGCCTATAAGAGACTATCGACATTTCTATGTCAACCAAACTCACCGAATTGACGGGAAATTAAGACGTACAACAGCAAGGATGTTCGGACTACGGAGGAACCATAGCTGAGAAATGGGATTCAGCAGTACGGGTCTCCACCTTGGATGCACCTTGCCCAATCTCTTATACTCGTCTAAGCCCATGGTACCTGGATGGCTGGTTTCCGGGAAAAATAATAGGATGCAGAAAAGAGCACCAAGTGCGAATGCAGCGAGGAGGTAGTGTATTGCCCGCCACGACCAGTAATGTGCAGTGGCGCCTAGATCATTTCTATGTTAGATTATGATAAGATTGAGGCTGGGCAGAAGGGATACCTCCGACTGTAGGAGCGAGAGCCATACCAAGGAGACCAGTCTAAGGCGAGTTGAGTATGGGGCGAATGAGAACGGAGTGAGAAGGGATCAGATATGACTCACACCGAAATAGCTCCCTAAAGCCGCCCCTCGTTCCTCCAGCTTATAGATATCTCCTATGACTCCAGCACCAACTGAAAAACCAGGAGAAGAACCCATGCCCTGGATGAATCTCCAGACCATCAGCTGTGTCACACTTTGAGCTCTTGCGACTCCAAAAGAGCCTATGATCATCACAGGCAAACACCACAGGTAACTGAGACGGCGGCCATCTGTCATCCGACGATTTAATGCCGATAGTGCAAGTTGGTTGTGATGGAAACATACAGAATTTGGAGTATTTCGAGCCCAGAAGTCCGCCGACAGAAGTTGCCAAGATATACACGCTAACTGTATAACTAGCGGAGAATCAGTAAATCTCCAGTGGCAATAGCTCGTCAAGTACCTGATCACCTCGCCTGTCGAATTCAAATCTTTTGCAATCTGGGGTATTGATGGCACGAATGTCCCAGAAGTAAAGACTGCGCAAAATTTATCACCTCATCCGAAAGCAGAAGTCGAATAAGACTTAGTGACGTACACGCAACGAGTCCACCCCATGACACGATTGCCACCAGCGCTTTCTTTTTCCGTGACGAGAACCGTTCGTAGATAAGCTCATGGTTGTTATGCAATAACGATGTCTCTTCACTAGCCTGAGCCATGGCTGGAAGAAATTTCTCGTGAATGACGAGAGTCAACACGTGTATGAGAAGAAATGGCGGGTCGTAAGTAAGAGCGTCGATTTTGTTCCTAAATCCTACCCTGAGAGATTGTTATGACTCAGTGTGACATGCTCCGGTAGGCGAGTTTGCTCCGAACGCGCTGCATGTATGTTGCCCTTCCTTTCCTAATATGACCAGGGCTCCTCTATATCGCACGATTGAAAATCTCAAATCATTCGTGGCACCTCCATAGAATGTGAACAGAAAGCTAGCCCCAATATGCTTGTGATGTCGTGGAGCGAGCTATGCACATACAGGATTGTTGCATATAGTTTATGGGGCATACCACCTGCTGTATGAAGCACACACAGCCTGCAGTACTAAGTGCATACACCCCACCGAGTATGACCAATACAAATAAATGGGTATAGCCTTGTAATGTATATGATAGCTCCTATATGGACAGATGTCATAGTAGCATATTATGACCAGTAGAATCCTACTGTGCAGGTAGTCAACCTACATTGTATTGAGTGACTCGGGCCAGCGGGCGCATACAATGTAACGACTCAGACGGACACAGCGGGCCCAGGCCTGGGGCAGCGAAGGTCGACCCAGCTCCTCACCACGTTGTTGGATGTCTGCCACCAGCTTGGCAGTGTACAATATCGGCAGTTCATGAATCTGGCATGAAGTCACTGGCTCGGCAGTGCACAATGCCGCGGCATTGCATGGACCCCACATGCCAGTCAAATTGAGAAAATGTAGGAAGCAGTTAG
>JAEUWS010000419.1:0-10649 GCA_018524945.1 Podaxis sp. C-F-92630
TAGTTCATCCAGAAGTTTCCATAAGTTGAGAATCAGAAGTTAGCCTTAGCAGGGTAAACTAGGAATACATCACAGCTGTATATCACTGGTCAGAGCACTCATTGGTATGAGTCAGTATATTGCTAGCAGTAGCAAGGGACCACTCTCATGACCTTCATTTCATTGGTACTTGTGCATCATAGTAATGCTATGACAGAGACTTGTCAATTCAGAACAAACAGTCTAGTTCAAACTTGAGCTAGGAAACTGTTGAGACCATCTTGTGACAGCATTACAGAAGTCCTCACATTAAATGAGGATAGTGCCAAGCATATAACACTTTTACCCCTACACCTTTCCTTACTCCTTCACATCTCATTATTCTTATTCTCCATGACCACTTCATTCTCATGTCACCTTACTATCATCTTCTTTTCTGAATCAGAGTCCCCCAGAAACTTGCTAGGGTGTGGCTGTTGGTAATACTATTTTACATTTGGTTTCTATATTCCCCCCTTATTGTTGCACCCCCATAGTATTCCATACTTGCTGCCCCATCAGCAGAGTGCCAGACTCCAAGACAAGTGTGAACAGTGAGATATTTAAGCTGAAGAACTTCAAGAAGCAGCTGCCCTTCATGCTACAGAACTATATGACAACCAAGTGAAACACTCAACTCACAGGCATAAAACCAAGGAGATAACCCTTGGCAACTTGCTTACCACAACTGGTGATACTACCTACTTTACAATGGAAGACACCTTTATTGACTAAGTCATCACTGGCTACAACTAAGACTCACTAATGAGTGTAGTCAAACAATCCCCAGAGAAGTATAGAGACTTCTCTGTAGATAACTGAGGAGTGATCATGAAGAAAACTACCCTAGGAGACCAAGTCATATGTATTCCAAATGACAGATGACTCATAACCCAGGTATTGACAAAGGCCCATGAAATTGTGGGACATCTAGGTGACCAGCAAATGGCAGAGTATGTCTGCAGATGGTACTAGTGGCCTTTGTTGGTCAAAGATTGCTGCAAGTTCTGCAGAACTTGTGAAATGTGTGCTTGAACCAAGACATCAAACACAAAACCCAGTGGAGAGTTACACTCTCTACCAGTCCTTACCAAACCCTGGGACTCAATTGGAATGGACTTTGTCAGCCCATTTCTAGAATCCAAAGGTTTTAACTACCTCTGGGTAGTTATGTGCCAAATGACAAGTATGGTGCACTTAATACCAGTGCACACTCAAATGACAGCATCAGAGCTGTCATAGATTTATGTATGAGATATTGTATGTTTACATGGGCTACTGAGCTTGATTGTGACTGATTGAGACTTGAAATTCACATCTACTTGGTGGAGAGAACTCTACAAGATATTAGGAGCCAAGCTCCTAATGTCAACTTCTTTTCACCCTCAAATGGATGGTCAGACTGAGTGAATGAATTGCAATATCAGTCAGATCTTCCATGCAATGGTGTGCTATGACCAAACTAATTGGGTTGACAAAGCACCATTAACTGAGCTTGCAATCAACTCAAGCATCTTGTCTACTACAAAATACACCCCATTTGAGTTGAATTACAGATATATGCCACCCATGATCTGGGACAGCTGCAATGCCAAAACTGTCCACAAAGGAGTGAAAACCTTTGCAGAGACAGCACTGCTAAATTTATGATGCAATTATAGAATCATGGGTTTTTCAAACCTGCAATGTCAATAAAAAGTGAGGGCCAGAATCTTGCATTGAGAAAGGAGACCTAGTCTATCTTTCTATGCAGAACTTCACATTACTAAAAGATAGAGCTCAAAAGCTCTGTCCAAAGTTTATAGGACCCTACAAAGTCCTAGAATCAAAGCTGGAGACTTCTAATTACACATTAGAACTGCCTCCAGTGTTAACATGCCAGAAAATTCATCTAGTATTCCACATGAGTCTTCTGAGGCCATATCATGCCTCAGACAACACATTTCCAGAGTGAGCATGGCCTGAGCCATGTGACTTTGGGTTCAATGACAAATATGAATGGTTCATTGACAAAATCATTGGCCATCAGTTCAATGACAATGGCAAAATCAAATTTCAGGTTCAGTGGAGTCTGGGTGACACCACATGGGAACACCTACAGCACTGTGAAGAACTTGCAGTGCTGGACAGGTACTTGGAGCTGCAAGGGGTGTCAAAGGTCCAACAACTTTGACTCCAATCACAGCCTACTAGAAATAGTAAGCACAAATTGAGTCAAAGAGATTAACTTTGACCCTGAGAATCTTACAATATATTACCAATGGCAACTTGCAAAGGTCACCTTTTCTTTCTCTTCAACCACCACCATGGACCCCCAACAGCCACAACAACTACAGCAACTACCAACTACATCACTCCATGTTGAAGGTCCAACAACTTCAACTCTGATCACAGCCTACCAGAAATGGTGAGCACAAATCAGGTCAAAGAGATTAACTTTGACCCTGAGAATCTTACAATATATTACCAACAGTGACCTGCAAAGGTCACCTTTTCTCTTTCTCCAACTACCACCATGAACCCCCAACATCTGCAGCAACCACAGCAACCACTGACCACTTTACACCAGCAGAGCAGCACAAGCAGCTCTACACCATCAATTTATTCCAAGGACCCTTGATAGGCCCTGGGAGGGAGAGGGATTCAATGGACACAACTTCAGACCCCATTTCAATGTTCATGAACTAGCCCAAGCACCAACAAGGACACCAGGACCCTCACCATGCCTTACTGTCAATGATACCAACATTGGGGCCTCAACAACCACCATTTGAACAGTGGCTGAATCAACAATTTGGTCACCCACCATTTAACCCATACCCACAGGGTTATCTGAACCCTGCACACAACCCTCCTTCACTGCCAACATATCAGGTATGCCCTACCAACCATATCATCACCCACTGCCACCACTACCAACTGCACCTCAGCTGGCTCACCACATATGCTAGTCCAAACATCTACTAAAGGAAGTAGATTAAATATATAAGTGCAAAAAACTAGGGTGATGCATAAATGTTACATAGAACACATAGTTGTACATAGCACTAGAAGTCCATTAAGCATAGAACATATGGGAGTCTGCATGGAATGCAACATAAGTGTAAGAAACTAGTCAGATCCAAATATAGTACAAGTTCATTTAAATATAGAAGGTAAAGTCCTGAGTTAGAGGTCATTGTTGCAAGGAAAATACACACTGTGGTATCTCAATGCTTTGTCTACTCTTTTGTACAACTCCTCATCCATCAGCTGCCTGAGTTCCATTGTTCTTGCCAGAGACTGTGCAACATTCTCTTCATCAAATCTATTTCTCCTTCTTCAGTCAACTCAGTCTCCTTGGGTGTCTCAGTGTCTATGATATTCATAACAGGTATGAGCAGAAAGTTGCAGAAAAGTCACAGTTGACCAGGGTTGGACCTTTAGACTTTCAGAAACAAGCATAGGAACATGCAGGAATAAACACTTGATGCAGACTTAACAACAATGCTCAACCCAAATTTCAGTTCTGTTTTTGGCATAAGCCCATCTTTCATTTTTTTTTCTTCCAAGTTTATTGTACTAGACTAGGCTAATACAAACAGGCACACACTAGCAGTCCCAGCCCATCTTTCATTGCACCTTCAAACTTTGAACTAATACAAAGATCAGATGGCAGAAAACCACCCAGAAACTATATTCTAGACCCCTGACCACCATGACAACTAAGTATGTCTCAGGAAACAAAATACAAAGCTACATAGTGCTTTCCACCAAATCTGAGTTACTCTCTCAGAAAAAGAATACAAGGCCTCATAGTGCCTTTAACCAAATCTGTGTTACTGTCTCAGGAAACAAAATACAAAACTACATATTGCCTTCCAACAGATCTGAGCTGCTGTCTCAGACACAATGCATCTCAAAACATCATCTAGCATGAAAAATGATCCCACACCTGTGGGATAAATAGAGCAATCATCGTTAGGGGCAGTGTTAGCCCTGAGGTTTGTCAGCATGTTCAGAGGAATCTTCCACAACCCCACCAGGAATACTACATGGGAAATAAGTTCAGTATCAAGACTTAGGTGCAATCTTACTCACATTGGGGTAATCAGGACAAGTGATCCCACGTTATGCTGAAGGACACGGTCTACCACAAAATTGTAGTGGGCTTTATTGCACGGCACAGAAAAGGACCCAGATCGGTTTTCATCAGTGAGAAAGGTTTTGAATGAAGTATGATAAAAGTGTATGCCCTCCTTGTCGACATCTTCTGGTATGGGAATGTGAAGGACCGAGTACACCTCCTTGAGGGCAGCGTAGAAAGAGGCCTGGTCAAGACCTAGGATATCAGTTGCTACGCGGACCGAGAGTTCGGAACCTGGACAAAGAATGCGGAGGTAGAGGATGCGCATGAGGATTGGAAGCGAGTGGGGAGATACGCCGTCGAGGACTTGCTTGTAGAGGAGATCAAGAGTGCGAAGAGGGTTAGCGCCGAGAGCGGGGGGAGACGCGATTGCTTTCAAGGAAACGCTCAGCTGGGACATTGGATCGCCAAGCGTTTTGTCCTCGATAAACTCGAGCATTGCCGTAGCGAAGGAGAAAAAGCCTGATGCGGCGCGGGAAAGTTGGCGGATAGGCGAGTCTGAAGGCCATTGTCCAGGAGGGACCCCGCGCATTCGGCGGCGAACATCATCAAATTTGTCACGGAGGAAACGATAAACATCGTGCCGAGCTTCCTCGTCATCAATAACTAATTCTTCTCGACGACAGTTGAGGCCGCAGCCTGCGTTCGACAACACCTGCTTGAGGTGCAATTCTGGACGGCTGCATATCATCCAAACAAGAGTACTCCCTTCCGCACGAGCGAGTTTGCTGATAAGCCCCACGAAGTCGCGCTGGTCTTCCTTCCCAGTACACGCGTCCAGTCCGTCAAGGACGATAAGCAAGGGGCCTTTGACGGAACCTTGATCTTCTAAGGCTTTGATGGGCTCGACGATGAGTTCCTTGAACTGAGAACGAATATCCTTCCCAAGAATGGAGGGGTCATTGGCGAGACGCTGGGCCATCAAATGCTTGTAGACAGGTTCCCGGACGGCAAGCTGATACGCGATGGTAGGAATGACACACGAGAGATCGTCGTGATGGTTGGGCCGCGAGAAGAAGAATGCTGCGCCAAGACGGCCGTTTGCCTTGCAATCTTCTGCGACGGTCTGCGCAACAGCAGTTTTCCCGACGCCCGCTGGGCCCATAAGCCAAATGACTTTCGAATCGCGAGCAGGGTTCGCCAACCATGTGAACATTCTTGCCCTGAGCTTCTCGCGGGTACCTGGATGACACCTCGGAGGAGGATAACGATCCGATGAGTCGAGTAGAGCTTTTGGGGCGCTCTTCTGTAGAAGGAGGGTGATGACTAGTGGTATAATGAGATATTGCTCACAGGGAAATGAAATACGCACCTAGCCTCTTGGGATCAACGACTGGGATTGACCGTTCAAGGTCACACAAGATGGCATTGTGGATACAAGACTCGTGGGAATGCGGCAATATACCAGCAGGATGAAGGCATGGCGGTGATGCAGTGGCACCACCAACATTACCAACGACAAACCCATCGACATCAGGCGGGAAGTCAGGCGAGAAAGAGAAAGGTTGTTCTGAGGTGACGATACTAACAAAGGGAGGTGTCTGAGCCGGATCGTTGGGTGGTGGTGTAGCGCTGGCTGCGATATCGAGTGCACAGTCGTAGTAGGGCGTTACTTCAGTGTGAGTATCCCCGCGAGGGGGGTTAGGTGACCCCCGAGAATCTCGTGAGTGGGATAGGAATAGGGATCGAACCGTCGTTAGAGACATGAGGAGATGAAGGTCAGGTCAAGGAGCAATGCCTGTATAGCCTTGTTCCCTTATACCGTCATAGTCACCTGACACTTATCATTCTTTTTTCCAAGCGGAGCTCAAAATTGTTACAGTGCAGGAGTGTTGTGCCGTTCATGATCCGGACTCATGAGCCGGGTATAACCGATGAGTCTACGCACTAATACTATCTCAATATATTCGGTGGGATCTCTGATCGTGATAATCAGTCAATTATGAGAATAGATGATTTCAGCTTCTTTTCTCGCCGGTGTTGCTTGATACGGCGTTCCGCACCCTGTTCCTCCCTACAAATGCCCAAGGATATCTCCAATCACGAAGATCGTGGATGGTGGAGACAGTATTTCCCCAACCATCCAAATGAGGCTGACAAAAAAAGTGATGCATAGCAGGGGAGGTTTTTGAAGGTGTATTGTGGGGAGTGTATGAATGGACATGATTTTCGGAGAACATGTGTTATTGGGCTTTGATCAGGAGCTTAAACTCCACCAATTGCTGGATTTAGATGCCGCAGGTGATACAGTAGACTAGGAGGAGGACGGCGTCATGTCGCTCGACGAAACAACTGAACGAATTTTATTATGCCAACAGGTCGTTGATACTATTGACGCACCTCGGTTCGGATGGCACCCCGGTTCGGACGAACATTTATATGTTGCTCTACACTCTGTGTAATTTCTCCAAAAATTCACAATAAATGGCTAATAAATAATCGATCTAATGTGCGTGCATTACTGTACTGAAATATGCAGCGGTTGGAGAGTGCGTCGAGTGGGGTCAATGTCACTCTCTGTCACTCTAGCCGAGGAATGCCGTGTCGAAAGACGTGACTGGGGTGACCATCCAAACCGGGGTGCCATCCGAACCGGGGTGCGTCAATAGTACCTTCGATAACTCATGATCAATTTGATGCGATTTCCCCGGACCTCACTTGTGCGGTGCACGTGCTATCAAACTCACGGGTTCTTGAATGACTCATGAACGTAAGATGAGTAAGGCTCTGTTCGGCAACGAAACGCCGGTTCCGGTCGTGGTTTTGATGTGCTTCCCACACTGCCAAATCTAGTCATTCCAAACAATTTTCGTCGTACATAGTTTGTAGTGAAAAAACATGGTTCTCACTCTCAATAGCCATATGGACACTGCTAAAAATATATTAGATGGTATGAATGTGTAATAAAGCCATATAAGATGACATACCCTGTAAGATTGGACCTCCATTCTCTTCCCACCATCTGCCATTGCTATTATGCCCTTTCCTCCTCCCAACTTGTGCAGGAATCAGCTTATTGCAGCTGCAACAATGGTCATATATATAGCAGCCACAGTTACAATGATATACTGGATTTAGATGCTGCAGGTGATACAGTAGGCAGAATCCATACTCGTCTAATGTCACATGCAAAGGCATGATTTTTTGTGACAAAACAATAAAAATGGAAGATAAATTGAAAGAAGAGCAATAAACTAAATTTGCTTCCATCAGAGTCTGTAGAAAGAGTTTTCACAAACTTTGATGGGAGCACATTTTTTGCATTGACATTGTAACAATTATTATTCATTTCTGAGGATGTCAGAATATTTTTGAATAAAAGCTGTGACACAGATTTCTATATAATGGGTGCTCCTTGTGGGTGTACAAAACTGCTAAGGACCCTGTCACTCTGAGGTCACTGCATGTGAGATTGAATGAGTATGGATTTTGCCTACCTTATCAATTTCACCAGTTAACAGTATACTCAGTGTGTTTTATGAGTTACAGAAAGGCACAAAAAAGAATATGATAGAGCTTGTTCTGTCCTCAGATGAATTTGGAGAATCTAGTTTAGGCTACATAGGGCTTTAAGAGCTTACACAGCCATTGTGGCAAGCATAGACTTGTAAACTTGGTACTAGTTGTGTTCAAATCATTAGTCATGTTGTTAAAAGCTGACTCTGGACAGGGGCAGACCATGGGCAGATGTATGTAGACACTGTGTAGAGGCCTTGGCTTCAACTTATGTGTTATGCCCTCTAATACTGTGATGGTCTCACTTAGCCAACTACAGACATGAGTGGATGAGCAGACAGATAATGGACAAGGATAGAATGAGTCCAGACCAGGAAGCAGATTCATAGCAGAAGATGGGAGAAGTAGGAGAAAGTTCTAAGTTGATATTCTGACTGAGGAGTACAAACAGTTGTAGAACTACTTATATACTACTAGTCAGGATAAAGTCTGGAAGGTAAGATTTAAGTGAGAAACAATAGTAACTACTCCAAGGAGAATACAAGAATATAGGAAACTGATAACCATGGTGAAGTTGCTAGAATAAGGAGTCTATTTACAAAGCATCCAGATGTCTGAAGGACAGGGGCAGAAGTGAAATATCTGATAATAGAAAAAGCAAGATAAGCAGGAGATAATCAAGAGTAATAGGAAAGGCTATAGAATTGGATAAGAAATTTTGATAAGGAAAATAATGGAAGAAAAAGGATGGAGAAAAGTATTTACAAAGAGAAAAGTCTGACCAAAACAGAGAAAGTTTAAACTGAATACAATCTATAGAATCTGGGCTAGTAACCATGACTCTAAGAGCCTAATGGATATCTGGTGAAGTCTGTAACAGTTCTCTCCCCTTAGGGCTGAGCCTCTGAAGTCCAAGACTGAACTAACACCTGCCCTCAACTCTCTCCACTGATTATAAAATGAGTGCCTTCAGATTTCAAACATTATTTTCTAACTCCAACATGCCTTCCAGCAAGAACAACTCTGATTCCTTAGATTTCAGCAACCTGGAGATCAAGGCAGCTCTTGTCAAGCTTCTCTGAAAGTGGAAACAGAAGAAACAAGTGGCTTCTAAGCCCCAAAAGACATCAACATCTAAGGTGGAGACAAGTAAAAAGCAGGGACAGACAGAGGAGGAAGGTGAGGTGTTAGTGGGACAGACAAAAGTGGAAAAGGCAGTGAAGAAGAAGCAGAAGATGAAAAAGGCTACAGAGGAGAAGAAGCACAAGAAGGTCAAGGTGGAGGGACAGAGGCAGAAGGAGGCAAAGGAGAGACAAAAGTAGGAAGAAGAGTAGTGGCAGAAAGAAGAAGAAGAGAGGCAGGTAGTAGCAAGGGTGGAAGAAGAGCAGAGGAGACAGGAGGAAGAGGAGAGGGTCTGGCAGAAGCAAAAGGAGGCAGAGTGGGTCCAGAGAGAATACAAGGAAGAGTAGTAGAGACAGGTAGAGGAGGAAGCAAGGAGACAGGTGGAAGAGGAAACTAGGAGGAAAGTGGAGGCAGAAATAGAAGTTAGAAGGAGGGCAAAGGGAAAGTAGAAGGCCATCCAGGGAGGGTTGGATGAGGAGAGTGTAGTAGATGTGGAGAGGCTGGCATATAAGCAGACATACCTTCTATTTTCAATGGGAGGGCTGCACAAGTGCATCCAGTGCATCAAACAGGGCTTGAAGTACAAGCCTCATCTGAATAAGTAATGCTTTCAACTTCTAACCTGCAGTACTGACCTAATCCTAGAATCTGGCACCCACTCCTGCAAGCCTTGCTTGCTCAAGAAGTCCCAATGTGAAGTGTATATCAGAGAGGAAGAGTTAGTAAACTGGAATCTGTGAGAGTCACAACCCCCCATTCCATACCTCCTGAACCCATTCACCCAGACAGGTAAGGACATCATGGAGTCTGAAGTGGAGATAATGGAAGCTTTCCACAGCAAGGTAAGTGCCAATGTAGAGGACAGGGCTGGTGGAAAACTGATCTAAGAATATGGTAGGTACAATGTTATAGCCCATGGAACAAGAAACAGGTTGCTCTGTTTACAGATCTAACCCAGACCCTGATAGAGGCTGTCCATGCCCTTACCATAGAGATCAATGCTCTCATGAGGAGGGTATATCAAATTTCCAAAGTGGATGTACTACAGATCTGGAACCCCTCAGCAAATATAGCTGAGGAGGGAACAGAGAAGGTGGATATGAATATGTAGAGCAGGGAGGAAATGGAGGTTGTGGGAGCAGAGGTAGATGAAGGAAAGGACAGAGTGGAAAGTGGGTCAGATTCAAAGGAGAACTGATCAGGAGAAGGAGAGAAAGAAAATGGAGATGAAGAAAAAGAAGAGGAAGAGGAGAGCAGATCTGAGAGTGGAGACTCAGATGAGTAGCAGGTCTGCACCTCCTAGAAAAATATATATAGAATTTTTTGGACTTTTAGAAAATAGAGAAAATTTTGTGTGCTGCAACAGGAAGTGTAATAAGAAAGAAAGAAAGATCTAAATAAGAAAAGGTCAGAGAGTAAGGAGCAAGAAATGATCAGAAAGTCAAAGATAAGAAATAAGACTATGGTGAAGAAGATATAAGAAAATCAGAGAGAAGACAGAGGACCAGGCTTGTCAGGATAGTTGGCATGGAAGTCAGCTACTAACTCTTGCACATGTTCAAGAACTTCTCAGATAAGTTCTATAAAGGTCTTGTAGTCTAGAAGAACTGGGTTTTGATGAAGACTTTATTGCCAACCTTGAAGTCCAGAGCAGACAGATAGCAGGTATCAGCAGGCACCTGATAATGCTCCTGGGCTCAGATGATTCCAGTCTTGAGAGTAGAATGTAAGTTGTTGAGGTTAACTATGAAATCTTGGGCCCAGGCAGATGTGAGATCATGTTCAGGATGGACAGAAATGGTGGGGTGGTAACCCTTATTAGCAAAGAATGGAGAGACACTCATGGTAGTGTTAGGAGCATTGTTATAGGAAAACTCTGCAATGGGAAGTAAGTCAGCCCAATTGTCCTGCTGATAATTGCAATATA
>JAEUWS010000418.1:0-10552 GCA_018524945.1 Podaxis sp. C-F-92630
TAATGGCAGATACTCACAAGGTTTACACAGGTCACCCATATATCAATCACTATGCTGCAAAAATGTGTATTTAGGTGTTCGAGGCATATTGGCAGGTATCCCCACAGCCCACACAGCTGACATATGTATCTCTCGCTACGCCATGAAAATGTGTATGTGGGTATATATCACATGTTCAGTCATATTTACTTCACATTTTTACATATTGCGGAGAGGTTGTTCCTGACGTTGTCTCCAGATGATGTTAAGTCCTGGCGGACAGGAAAACTGGTGACAGCATTCTATTATGTCCGCCAAGATGTGGTGTCAACGTGAAACGTTGTCGGCATGGTGGTGACTTAATTGTATCACTGGATGACGTGATGATATCTTAGCCACATTTTTTCGGGTTAGGAGTGTACGCCAAGTGTGCTGTGTGAAACACAAGGCTGTGGGCTTCATCCAGGGGACCAGGGGACCCGACATAGCGCATTGTCAAAAATGTTAACCATGTGAATGGATGGCCAACGTGGGGATCGAACCCAAGACCTTCGCGTTATTAGCACGACGCTCTAACCAACTGAGCTAGTCGGCCAGCGATGTATGTTTGACGCTGTGTGGACGGGGCCTGCGAGGTATGTGCTGGTATTTGGTTATCGATGTTCACAAAGTGCAGATTTTGTACATTCCACCCCATTCCAAAAGCTACGGCCCTGCTGCATATCCCTCTCCCGCCTCTAATTTTCTCGATAATTCTACTCGATTATTTCCACAGGGAACCCCAGTCGTGGACAACGACAAATATCTCGATTTGGACGTGATCTTATATTAGCGAGAACCCAAAACGAAGCGCAAGGCAGGAACCCCACCTCTTCCACCAACCGCCATGGCCAACAAGAAGGCTAAGAACCCTGCCTCCAAGGCCACTAAACCTGAGCAGAACGGCGCCAGTGTTACCGCTTCTACTCCCGCTGCGGACGCTGTTAATGGCGTCGAGGGGTAAGTCGCTTCGTCGTTACACGGTACTTGCGCATGGTCAATGATTGATGCTTCCTTTTGTTTTTACTCTTCAAGGCAAACTCCCGTCACTGACTCTGGCACAAACTCTGGCACAAACTCGCCTGCGAGCCCCGTAAATGCACCTGTTAATGGTTCTTCAACACCCGATGCTGCTGAGAGCTCAGAAGCACAGCGTGAGCCTGCGCCAGCAGAAACACCTGAAGAGATCGCGAAAAGGGCGGAAAAGGTCAAAGAGAGTGGGAATGTGGCATTCAAAGCCGGGAAATACAAAGAGGCCATTGACCTCTATACTGAGGCTATCGGTATGCACACGATCTCAAATTCACTCTCCCGACTCTTCCGGCTAAAGTCATTTTCCTCCTCCATCGCTGATAGAACTAAATACCACCGAACCATCTTATTTAACGAACCGCGCTGCGGCGTACATGGCTCTCAAGCGATTCCGCCCAGCACTCGAAGACTGCCAACACGCTGCAACCCTCCAACAAGCCTCACCATCACCCAAGACCCTCCTCCGCCTCGCTCGATGTCAACTAGCACTCGGATCAACAATAGCCGCAGCGCCCATAGTCAAGGACATCCTTTCCATTGAACCCACGAATGCCCAAGCATTACAGTTACGTGAGAAGATCAAAACACTGGAGGGCCATGTAAAGAACTTTGAGACGGCCAAGGAGAAAAAGGAGTGGGGGCTTGCGAGATTGGCTCTGGATAAGTGTTTGCAGGCGATCGAGGGTGAGGGCGGTGAGATCCCTGCAGAATGGAGAATATGGCGAGTGGAGCTGGAGCTGGCGCGGGGGAACTGGGAGGGCGCTAATATGGCGGCCAAGTGCGTTTTTCCCCAGTGTAATAGTATTGCCCCTTTTTATGCTGCCGTTTCAGCGACGCCCTTCGGACGAATCCGAACTCGCCAGATATCCTCGCCTTGCGAGGTCTCGTACTTTTCCTCAGTGGAAAACTGGAACAGGCTAAAACCCACGCGCAGAACGCTCTTCGACTGGATCCTTCATGCGAGCCCGCACAGAAGCTACGGAAACGTGTCAAAGATGTGGAGCGGTTGAAGGAAGAGGGTAATGCTGCGTTCAAAGCAGGCAAACTTCAAGAAGCAGTGGAAAAATACACAGAGGCTCTTGAGGTATGCACTCTTCTTACGTGCTCATTACCCAACCCACCAACCTAGTGTCACATTCCAGCGTATTGGAGATGCTGAAGAAGAGGGTAAAGGCGGCCAGATCCGCGCAACGCTCCTCTCAAACCGTGCAACCACACTCCTCAAGGTTAGTCCTTTCCCCATCTCCAACCCGCTACCGCAGAACCTAACCTATCCACACGTCCCACAGCTCTCCAAGCACGAAGAAGCCCTCAAAGATACAACCTCCTCCCTCGACCTTTCCCCAAACTCCTTCAAAGCCCTCCGCACACGTGCCCGCATCAACCTCCACCTCGAAAACTTTGACGCCTCTATCGCCGATTTCAAATCTGCCATCCAGCAAGCCCAAACCGAGAGCAGTGCAACTGACGCCGACGTTCGTGGTTTGCGCACGGAACTGAAAAAGGCTGAAGCGGCGTTGAAGAGGAGTAAGACGAAGGACTATTATAAGATCTTGGGTGTTGCGAGGGATTGTAATGATAGTGACATTAAGAAGGCGTATAGGAGGGAGAGTTTGAAGCACCACCCTGATAAGGTTCGTCATTGTTATTGACGTCTTTTCCCTACCATAGTTTTACCCAAGGGCATCCATTTAGGGCGGTGATGAAGAGAAATTCAAACTGGTAGTCGAGGCCCATGCTGTCCTCTCGGATCCTCAACGTCGCGCACGGTATGACATGGGTGAAGATGAGGATGGTTTGAACGACGGAGGCGGTATGCGCGGTGGTCCTGGATTTAGCCATGTGGACCTGTCGGAAATTTTTGCACAGTTCCAAGGGGGTAGTATGGGTGGTATGGGCGGTGGTGGCTTTGGTGGCGGATTCCCTGGAGGTGGTGGGTTCACCTCGTTTGGCGGTGGTACTGGTGGTGCTGGTGGGCGGCGGGGATTCCATTCGCATGGGTTCCCTTTCTGATGTATGCGCTTAACTGTGGCTGGGGGTGGAAGTGGTCGAGGTTATTATCGTATGTCGTGTTTTATTTACACTATGAAGTCTTTCTTGTGGATCATATTTGATAATGCTATTTCATTGCATTCCTCATTCAGCACCCTCGTTTCGGAAAGCCTCCGATGGATACTAGGACACAAGAGGAGTTGTGGATTTACAAGCAAAGAATGACAGTCTATGCTGAGTATACAAACGGGTAATACAGGAAAAGAGACAGCTTCATGAAATGATGTACGAGGCGGGAGGAAGCGATCCCCAAGATGTAGGAACGCCAATGCGACCATCCATCCAAAACTTGTGTTTAATGCTCGTAGCACGAAAGTCAGCGGCATCCGCATGAGGATCTGGAGCCTTGGTGTTCAATATGGGAAACGACAAAAGTCCAGAAACTCCTGGGATTAACCTAAAGATCTGCATCGTCAAGTCGGGGTGGGTCCAGAGTTTATCAGATAACGGAACGCGTTCGACAGTCGCATTCCCGGAAATGTTGACCTTCTTCAGAGAATCAAACCTCGAAACGAGCATGTCGGAGAATTCCCATCCAGCAACGTACATGTACTGGACTTCGAACGTCTCTAGGTGGGGCACGAGTCGTAAAGTGTTGGGATCATGAGGGGAGTTGGGGGAGGTGGATGGAAGGGTTAGGAGCTCGAAGATCGGGCTGACTGCTTTGCAAATCTTGAGTTCGGTAAGGTTTCGGAGTTGGGGCAGAGAGAAGAATCGGATCATGTAGTCCTTGGACATAGGTTGTATAGGCACTCCTCTCAGAGCTTGCAAGTTGCAGCCTGAACGATCAAGGAACCTGTGCAGGCCTTCAACAAGGCCTGGTTCGCTGTTGTCAAAGCCAACATCGAGGTATTTGAGGCTAGGACAGGTGAGGGCATCAATGACTGGCAGAGCAGAAATTGTGATATCGCGGTCGTTGCGAACGGAAAGGTGGCGTAGGTTTTGGTGGACGATGTGGAATTCGGGAGGAACGTAGGGATCGCGTGTGTCCTCGTCGAGATCAATGATAACGTCGAACTTCTGGAGGTGTGGACAACGCTTGAGAATGTCTAGGATGTAGTGCTGAAGCACTGGTTCATGGCAAACGAATTCCATCAAACCTTGGTGCGGTGGCCCGACACGCAAACTTCTGATCTCCAGCTTCTCCAGGTTAGGGTTGTAGACGGAGTGACACCACACTGGAGCAGTCATGTTAATGCTCCATTGTCGACGATCGATAATACGTGCCGAGTACAATTCGGGAGGTGCACCAATATCGCTTCTGATGTGAATCTCGTGCATCCCTTTCACGGGCCCGTCACTCGGTATGTCCGCAAACGTGAAGTTGATGTGTTCCCAGAGGAACAACCATCGCCAGAACGTTTTGTAGATCAAGTACGTGGTATTGCCAGTAATATCTTCATCTGGTCTCCCGAATGACTTTTCGACAAATTCCAAAGTGAGAGGGAAGCGATCAGCACGTTCGAGCCAGCACTCAACGAGGGGGATTATGTTCGGCGATGGGCCTAGCACGAAGATAGAGGTCCACAGGTCGGGGAAGCCGCAGGCAATCTCACGCCAGTACCGGCAGACGTGAGTAAGTGGGACAGGACTCGAGAATGTCTTCGACGAATGGCGTACGGTTGGCTTTGACCAGTTAGGGGGATTTGAGAGGTGGAGGTATTCCAGGAATATCTCCTGAAGGATTTCCGTTGGAAGGTCTTGGATACTGATTACCTCGGAGCCCGCCGGAGAAGGTGAAGATCTCATCTTTGAATGAGAATACCGAATACCAGTGAGCAATGACGGGCTCGAGTCAGCGATTTTCAGTAACACCGTAAAACTTCGGCCTTACCTTTCGCAGTCGTCAATGAAAAGTTAGCTGATGTGTGGGGGTATCTCACCGGTGGCTTCGTCTTATAAGTTTTGGGGTTCTATTGTTGCTGGCGTTCATGCCTGTGCTGTCGATTTCTTGCACTCATCTCCTGTCGGAACACATAATCGATATCGCGGCTCAACAATGTTGGTCTACCGAAAGACAATTAATGAGCTACAGCATTCTGGATAGTATCTGGTTTCTATGGCACGCCGTCATAACGACGTGTAGGGTCAATAAGTGCGGCTGACCAGTGCAGGACAAATGGGTAGGAAACGGAACTCAGCGCCTCAGCTGCCTTACGTAATGAGAGAGAGAGACAAAAAAAAAAGTACAGCAAAGACATCGATACTATTGTCATCGATCGGCCACCTCATGGTTCTTAAATACCAGTTGGTCATTGCCGTGGAGTGCAGGGACAAATACAGAGCACAGCAACGAGATAAAGTGTCAGTCTCTTCTGACCACCCCGAGGCTAGATGCCGCCAGCTTCTATCAGTTCCCCTGGGAGGGTTCTCTTTTGGGTGTCGGATGCAATTCAGTTGTTACATTTCACAAGAATGGACATCTGGCATCTCGGAGGTGTTTATTACCCGAAGCTATGTAAGCTGTAAACACCTTGAGCTGGATCCGCAGCAACCTGATCGTTACTAATCGTCAGTCGCATTAAATCTGAGTGAGGCGATGTCTCAACTGTCTTTTATCTGTACTGAAATTAGCAATCCGATTCAGGCGAGGATTAGGATCTTAAGAGCTCAAACACAGGCGGTCAGAAAGCCATACGATGGAAACTAAGTCTCACATTCACATGAATACCTATATTACAAGAACAGGACAATGCTACTAAGTACCCTACTCGCGATCGTCGTTTCTCAGGGAGATCCAACACTAGGGCCAAACATATTCGGAATTCTCATCATACCCAGACTGAATCAATGATGTGGCATCCTTTGAGCGAGGCGTAATCCGACACTTGAATGGTTCAGGGTATCTGCAAGTTAGGTCATGATTAGCCGTATGCTATGAAGAAGTAACAAGAAGTAACAATGAAGGGCTCACAAAACAATGCCGTCGCCGAGGTATTGTATGTTAGGGGCTTCCGGTTTCCCATCCGCGTCTAACGCTGGTGAGATGTCAAAGCACGCGAGAATGGAAGCAACAGTCAGCCAGAGACCCGCGAGACCGACGTTGCTTCCGGGACACACCCTGAAATTGACTTGTGAATCCTCCGTGACATCGAAAGGTAAAATAGTCGGCAAAACGTGCCTGCGACCGAAGCCAAACGTCGCCGTGACCTCTGGATCCAGAACGTCATCGTCCTTTCGCAGCTGTCCCGACGGTGTCAGAAAACGTGCTGGATCGAACTCGGATGGATTCCGGAACATCTTTTCGTCATGCATTATCGCCCTTGCTGTTGTCAGCGGTCACACCGACAAACATGCCGCGATTTTACTCACCAAGTATTTCCAATAACAATCGATCCTTTAGGTATGAGGTAGCCCTTGTAGGTATCATCTTGGGTCGACATGTGCGGGACTCCAATAGGGAGGGTCGGCTTCCATCGCAAGATCTCTTTCACGACGGCATTAACATACGGCAGGTCGGGCTTGTCATCAAAGTCGGGAAGACGGCTGGCGCCGATGACGTTGTCGATCTCAGCCTGCGCTTTCGCTTGGACTTCTGGGTAAAGGAGGAGCGCGGCAATAAAGGTCTTGACAGCTGTTACGGAAGTGTCCGTGCCGCCTGGGGTGTTGAACAAGAGGTTAGTGGGGGAAAGAAATGAGACATTTGCGCCTACCTGCGATAAACGTTCCTCCGATATTTTCGAGCAGTTTCTCGTACTGCTCCTTACCGTTGGATTTACTGCCCTCCGCGAGACTCTGCGAAAGGAAAGAAGGTTGAATCTTCCCGTCCGCCTAGATTACCGATAGTCTTCACTTTTACATAATTGATACAAATTAGTCACTACTTACCATGCCTTTCTTTGCGGCTTCGAACGGACGCCGAAAGAACTGTTGTATGATTTTTCTTGCTTCCCTTGCCTCCCGCTGAAAGTCGGCCCCAGGAAACCACTCAGGCAGATACTTGAGGAAGCTCAGTACATCAACTGCATATTTACCGGGCATTGTGGTAGCACTAATACGTTGCATTCCCACGTCGGCCAGAGTGATCCATGGGTCGTCGACACGCTTAATCGGAAGACCATATGTGAGGGATATTATGCTCCCCCCGACACCGCTGTTATTATGCGTAACGGTGGTTGGGAGTTCTTAGCAGAACCACTCTAAATGTAAGAAGAATGAACTTACTTTCTAATATGTATCAAAAAGTCTTCGGGCGAAGTGAGGAAATTCGGTAGAAGAGATTTGCGAACAAATTCTCTTATGCAGGCGTAGATGGGTGTTTGATCTGGCGCCGAAAGATGTTTGACCATGATTCTCCTGCTTTCACGCCACTCGTCACTATAGGGTAGAGTAGCAAATACGCGCCGGCACTCCGCCCTGTCCAAAATCAGCGCCCCCGAGTCCCTTATATGCATTGTAATTCTCACAGCTCGTAGCCCATTGTCAGGTGGTACCTGCTTGAGTAAATCGCGGAACGTTTCTCAAGGAGATCTGTTGACGCTTGGAGAGAGTTCAGGATGATGAATGGTGTACCGGCGGCATCGAGGTAAATGATGTCCGAGCCTATCAGGCTGTGGTGAGTTACCTTGAGGAGTTTTTACAACGATAGGGTTATCCACCTAGCTCCTTTGAATACTGTGCAAACTTCTCGTATGCATGAGCCTTCGGGATGTGGAACAAGTTTCCTAGGAGAGGGAAGCGCTTAGGTCCAGGAGGATATTGTTTTCTGGGCCTTGTTCGCCATATGACAAGTAATAGAAAAACGAGCACTGAAGGAAGCAAGAAGTCCATCTGGGTAGCCGAAGCTGGGGAAAGCAAGGCACGAGAGTCAAGCACCGAGCCGGTTTACATATCCAAGCCCCAGGATCCGACCAAGTTACGACATTGACAGACATCAGCTTCTTTGGTCTACTTATACTTGGTTCTCTCACGGTTTAGGGGCCTGACGACTCGGAGGGAGATAAATCGATGATCTTGCACCGGCTTCTTGGATGTCCAAAGCCACATTGCTTGACCGGGCATCGTGAATTTGCCGCACCCGCGCCCGCAATCTACCAAGGACGCGGCAGCGGTACTAAGCCTACCGCGTATGTCGTACTGGATGCAGCACCAACCGTGGTACCCTGCGGTACTGGACGCGGCACTATCGCGGTACCGGATGCGGTAGGGTAGCGGCACCCTGCGGTGCTGGATGCGATACCCAGCGGAACTGACGCTGTAAGATCGCGGCACCTAGCGGTACTGAGCCTTTACCCACGCGGGTGTCAGCGGTACGCGGGTGCGGCAAATTCTGTAGGCCCTGCTTGACCAGAAGAGTCGGTTAATTGATAGCTGATACCATCGGAGGAGTATGTAATGGATGTTCAAGAGTGCTGCATCTTTTGTAGGATGGGACAGTATCTGTTTATTTTGATTCTCGGGACAGGAAGGTTTTAGCAGTGGAGTAGGAGAGGGGAAACAGCGGTAGTGGTCGCCCATTAAAGGATAATGACGCGTTGAGTCCCGAAGTTGAAAGGCTGACTAGTCTCACGTGGTACAAATGAGGAATTCTAGCTCCGAACGTACGTGACAGGGTTTAACGATGAGCGCTGAGCGTTAGCTTGGTGGACCACTCACAAAGGCCTGAATAGAGCGGTGATTTGGCTTGATTACCCCACCCTCAAATCGGTGCTCGTCGCGAAGATTCAGGGCTCAGGTCAGTTATATTCAGAAATCTCATCATGCTCCGACTTAACCGGTGGTATGGGCTCGTACAGCCATATGCCGGAAACAGGTGGCTACGGATACGCTACACCAGTATTCTTTCCGAGATACATAATAGATATTTCTGCCTCTGCATTGGCACTTCCGGGCCAAGCTATCTCTTATGTGGCCCTGATCTGTCTTCATAGGCTGGAGTCTTGCAACCGATCCGAGAGATTTCCTGACAGATGAACTACACCGTATTCGAGATTTAATCTGTTGGAGAGGTGAGGATTTGATGTACATACCCAAACCCGGGTCCTTTCTCCTCAAACTTCCACCTTAGTATCAAGGTCCCGGGCCCAGAAGGTATACACGGAGCGGCGTTATGCTAAATTCCACGTCCTATGTGGCGGAGTATGACTACATTTTCAAGCTTGCGTGGAGCTTAAGCATGTTCCCAACTAATTGATTCTTGGATCAGATTATCAGATGAGATTTTGGTCTGATCTTCGCTTCCATTGTCCTAACCCTCATTGCAATTTCCTTCCTGTCGAAAGGAAGTAAAGCTTAGATATGGAAAAGAGGTATCAGTGTGTGCACATCTGTATAGTACAGGTATCGTCTTTCTAACTCGAAGTCATAAATGAAAACGTGAATTCTGTTTCAAAAATCCTTATCACATCAGGAACCTCTGGGTTTAAGTCTCTAATATCGGAATATCAAAGCGGAAGCTCATGTCTCCTACGGAGAGATAGAATCGGCATAACATCAACGGTGGCCTTTATGACCGGAATGGGTATAGTATCTATAGTGAACCAATCGAGTACAATGGGGACAGTCACGGGGTACCGCAAGGTGTGGCTTCTAACGAAGGTGAACAACTGCCTATTCTCTCACATGTGTCTATAAAAAAGGCACATATATGAAACCACTGTCAAGCACGGAGATCCACAACGGAGCCAATATTTAGTCAGTCGCACCTTCCCCAGTTGATCTGTAGATGTTTCAACTGTAGATGCACCTGACCTAGCTATGCTAATGAGGCCTGATTTTACTAATCTTCTCAATGGCCCAATACTAAGGTGAAAAAGCTCGAAGACATTAAAGATAGTCCAAAGACCTCTGGGTATATTTCGGGTATTTGACTCACTCGCTGCTGATATCTTTCGTAGATGTGGCTCCTCGGGCCCTCCTCCATCATCCTCCCCCAGGCAACATCATCTTCTCTCCCGACCAACGTCACTCGCCACTCTCCTCAACATTAATGCTGTAAACACATTCCTTCATGACCCCCCTTCTGCCACTCTTCTTCCGGCAGCATCATCGCCTCCTGAACATTGCTCGGCGCAGTTCTTCTGGGAAGAACCCTGCTAGTACTGACGGTTGCGCCGTCTATGTAGTGATCGTGGCCTGTCGGCTTGTGCTCGCGGGCAGGGGCGTCCTGTGCATTGTTCTCCGTCGTTCTTTCACCGTGCGAAAGAAACCGATGATCTTGACACGAGACCACACACGTCAGGTGGGTTACATAACCATGGTCCAAATTCAAATATTTAAGTCACAACTTGACGCCGAATTTGGGTGGTCGTAACAAGTCACCAGCCAGTTAACCAGGATCACTGAACATTCAAGCTATCCTTTTTCCCATTCGGTACAGCTCTTTGTGATGTGCTCCTACCTGTGGTGCCATTATGCCGAAGTGTTATGCTACATTAAGGACCGTTTCCCTGTTCTTTGTGGTGCCGCCTTGTATTCGTGCCGATCCTTGGACAAGACTTGGTTATGTAGT
>JAEUWS010000417.1:0-10545 GCA_018524945.1 Podaxis sp. C-F-92630
CACAAGCTTCGTTTTGAATTTGAGCTTTTCCGGTGGGAAGCCATGACGCAGCATTCGGAGATGATGAGTAGTGGCACTCTTACCATGGATGCTCGAGGGGAATTAGTGGGAAGGGTCAGAGGATACAAGTATCGCCTCCTGAAAGCCTTCGATCTGGTTCAGAAGACGTATTTCCGAAGTTTGCCTTCCACCTTCAAACTTTCTGACCTGGCAGAAGAGCATAAATGGCTAGATGAAAACTGTGGAAAGAAGGTTATCTCGTGGCAGAGTGATTGTGACAAACTGGGGGATTTTATTGTGAAGGGAGAAGTATATCAGCCGGTATCAACACAAGAGCTGACCGACATTGTCCAAGCACTCGATTTCAGTGCGTCTCATTCTCTCTATTGACACTCATTTCGATAAGGTTAATGCATTACTCCTGCAGGGCATAGCGGTCATTTCTACAATTGTCAAAATGGGCATACGTTTGTTATCGGCGAGGTGCGTAACAAATGAGGACTGCTAGCTCAAGCTGGGACTGATCTTGAGTCGGGTATAGTGCGGCGGGGCCATGGAAAGAGCCCTATGCCCTGAGTGCAAGGCTCCCATTGGCGGCTCAAGCCACCGACTTGACTCGTCCAATACGCGCAACATGGAGCTCGAAGCAATTGCAAGGAGGCATGGTGCTGAAGAAAACCCTTGGGGTCCACACTAACATACTAGACCCGCCATGACAATGGACCGGGACGTTGTTGTGATCGTATCTTCATGAGCTGCTTTAACGACTTTGTAACCATAAATTAAATGTGATATCTTCATTCATTTTTTGGGGTGTAAGCAACGCAAAAGCGTCCGCGCAAGTGCGATCAAGGAAAGGAACACAGATATCATAGTTGCCATCCAACTCCACTTTTCAAGATGCGCGTCAGGCTTCGCAAGAGGGAACCTATCTTGCTTTCTAGCAACTCAATGATATGTTGTCTCGCAGGAACATCGCATGCGGGCAGTTAAGTTTTCCCAAACACAAGATAGCGATGACAAGCTGAAGAGAGGACGCGTAAAAGAACTCATCGGCACCTTGCAGCACCTTGCTCCACATGATTACACTGTTTGATCCAATCAATATGGTTTGGAATGAGCAGCCTCGGCGCCAAGGCCGAGTTCGGCATTTCATACATGCCCAATTTCAGCAAAGGCCATGCTGCCGGCTGCTCACCTTACCAGAAATAGGCAATAGGACCTCAAACACCTTATTAGACCCTGCCCTTGTAAGAACAAGAATCTAACTTAGACACTCGACGTATGCAAACGAGAGCTGAGGGAACCTATCTACAATGACCAGATATATATAATTCTATGCTAAGGGTCATGAAAGGACAACTATGAAAGAAATCATGTCTACAATGCACAATGGCTAAACACGAGTGTGAGAACTTTGTGGCATAAAAGGTAATCTATTCCAAAGACCATGTCAAAAAGGGGACAAACAAAGAGTGATGGTGGTGAAAGGAAACGAGTCACATTTACAATCCGAGAGTGTGGAGATTGAACGACGGCTAGCTGTGTAAGTGTCTACAGGACCCCGGATTATCCCTATATAGGCTGGAATCAGATCCTCGCCCAGTTTGTCCGCACACCACCCTCTGAAAACCTCAATTTTATCCGGATTGATTCCGGCCTAGAGCTAATTGCCCAGAATTTGTCCGGAATCCGATTCCGGCCTCAAAATTTCGGAAAAATCGCCAAAAATTTATGAGCTACACGACACCCATGGATTGAGCACGCGCACGTCATTTGCAGGAAAGATTTTCTGAACATCTGAAGAAATGGCGATTGCAGCATTTCGGGCATGATGCATAAAATGTGGCAGATGCTCTGTGTACTCTTTTCCACAACCGACCCATTGGACTGACTTTAAGTCTTGACAGGTATCTGCTGGTTTACCAATCTCCATGATTGCAGCCATTTGCAAGGGGTGACGAACAGAGGGATTAGTAGAGGACAAATGCTCAACAATGTGGCAGGGATTTTGATTATCCAACAACAATGTAAACTATGGGAAAACTAACAATGACTCCATGGATTCGATCCAACGACTCGCAACTACACCTGGGGTGACCAACCACTATACCATTTGTCCGCTCCGATTCCAGCCTCGCCCTATTCTTGCAGGGCATGTCCACACCCTGATTCCGGCCTTCTGACAACAAAAGGCTCATTTGTCCGTTTCCAATTCCGGCCTGATGGCAGGATTTCTCTGATTTTTGTCCGTTTTGATTCCAGCCTATGTAGGGATAATCTGGGGTCCTGTGTCTACCTGTCATTCTCCTCCCACTAATCAGCCCATCAAAACCTTCATCCAATGCACTCCATCCCCTTGTTCATGGAAACATTTGTGACTCAATGCAACATGATGCAGATGCCCATTAGGTGTCCATCAACCCTCGCAACCCATAATAGGCAAGTGGTTGACCACTGCCTCAACACTCCACTCCACCATCTCCTCTCCTTTCCTCTTGTGCCATTTAATCTTGGTGCTTCGCCTTCCACACAATTCAATTACAGTTGGGGTATTATAAATAGTAGATATTTTCTAAGTTTTTGATTTGCACCTTAACCTCTACTTAATCCACCTCTTCATTTCACTTCATTTCTTTGTTTTCTGACTTGGGTTTATTCCCTACAGACCATGTAAGATGCAATGGATCCTATCTATGTAGTGTATACAGCCTGTAGATCTTTAGCATATAGACACAGCACTGTAATTACCTATCTACTCAGTGAATTCTAGTATTTTTCTCCCTCTCTTTCTCTCTCACCCTTGCACTAGTCTGAACTTTACACTTGCTGGTGCTCCTTTTCCACTTTGCCCTCCTTGACATTGGTTTGATTTCAGCCTCAGTATTGAGAAATAGTTATCTCAGTCAGCCTCATAATGGTAATGGCTATATTTATCTATTGAGCAGTAGACATCTATGTAAGAATAGTAAGTATGGGTTCAAACATGAAGAACAAGTAGCCTTGCCTCAGTTGGCCTCATAATGGTAATGACTGAAGTGAGCTGAAGGAAACTTACATGTTTGGAAGGAAATGGGTGTAATGACTCAAGACAACAAAAAGGAAACAGAAAAATGATAATGAAATTCAAGCTGATTGCCTGTGCTGTCAGCCTTTCCTACTCCACCAATGTAGAAGGCTTTTTCCCCCCCTCTTTTATTGCAGCAAGACTAGCCTACTACAAAAAGGTGTGTGATAGCTGTTATAAATATCAAGGAGACTGAGGAAACTGAGGACACTGAGATGGCTGAAGAGGACAAGCTGGAGAATGTGCAGAGAATAGTGAATTCCCTATGGCACAAAGTTGTGGAACTCAGGCAGATCATTGATTGGGAACTATGCAAGAAAGTAGATGACACATCAAGGTACTGTGGCATTTACTTCCCTTGTGATGATGATTTGTGATCAGAACATTCACCTCTCTTCTGTATTTGGACTAACTGTACTATCTTTGCTCAATGCTGTTTCCTGTTTTTTATGGTCACATTTCAATGTAGACTACTCTTGTCTCTCTGGTCTATATTTAGTGTACTTGTAGTTTTGTGACAGTTCTGCTATACTTTCATTTCCCCTTTGCCCTGCTTGTCTCATTTGTGTTGAACATGTTGAAATTGATCTACTTACTGTTTGTAATTAGTAGTAGACACTCAGACATTTAAATACTTGCTTGTACATAGTCAGTAAAGCAAGTATAATCTTACAAACATGTTACCTTAACATCATTAAGTAAGAAGCTCTCCCTCACCCTCATCTTCAAAGTTCTCCCTCAGCTTGCCTGCTCTCAGCCTGTCTGTCTTACAGTGTTGCAATCTATACAAGTTTGCAGCCTAAGTACAATGTGTGACAGTAAGCCACAATGAGGTTAAACTGCTGTGAATAGAGACAGTGGAGTGAAGCCCTTCAGACCCATATGGGACAAGGTCAACTTCACTCACCCTTCTACAAGGATAGGCCACTAGCTTAGTTGCTACCTGGCTAAGAGGTGCAACCTTGTAACAATAGCAGTCTCAAGGTTAAAAGAAACAAATGAAAAAGAAGGAGGAAAACAGGTGCCCCAGTCAATATGAATAAAATAGTTCAAAGATGAAACACATATGTAACAAAAGAAGTTTGAGATGAATACATGACAATGGCTGATGCACTTATCTTGTCTATCCCTGTGCCCTACCCTTGCAAGCAGAGCCTCTTGAGGCTGCAGCTACATCTGTGTCACATTGGTATCTTCTGCAAATCCACTCACAGTTGAAGCAATGGTGCCAGTATGGACACTAGTGGTCATTGGATGCATGGGTGCCAGACCAGTTGATACACTGAGGGAAATGTGGGTGGGGGATGCCTACCAGAGTGGAGGGAATAGAGGGTGTTGCTTTGAGGTTAATGTAGAAGGCTTGCTGATGTGTTGGTGTGCCCAACCCTTGTTCAACACTCAGGAATGCCATTCCTAAAGCTGTCAGTGCATACTGATTGGTTGGATGGCAGTTGACCTGCAAGAGGAGCCAGGGGTTGATCAGGACTGGTACTTTCATTGTCAGGCCCATGAGTATCAGTATGCTTCCCTCAACCCTTGTGCCATCTACAAGCAACTGAGGTAAGCTGCCCATCACACTTTTCCCTATATCATGAAGTTATCACTTGTAGACTATATTATTTACAGGTACTTAATATGATAGCCCTCATACTGTCTATGAGCAACTGAGACTATATTGTTTACATGTAGTGAGTATGGCAGGATTTGGCATGTGGACTTGTTTTTAGCCTACTACTTTGTAAATATACAGAATACCAGTGGTTCCACTTGGCAACACCAGTAAAACCCAGCAGCAATTATGGTATTGGGCACTCTGGAGGCTGCTCACTCTGGGTTTCCAAAATATAGTGGTCCATTTGTACAAAAATTCCTATCATGTTGCAGGTCCATTGTGTTGCATTTAGACACCATTGCAAGTTCATTGCATTGTGTTTAGTGTTCATATTTCATATATATGCAGTACTAGTGCTTCATATAAGAGAAATTATTCTGGTAGCCCACACTTTCTAAGCTAGCTACTAGTATAAGTCATCAAGTAAAGAAAATTAATTCATTACATAGCTATTTGATACAGTCATTGATGATGTTCTCTTCAGCCTGGAATGGGTCTGGGGAGATGTAAGGGTGAGTTCTGCCCCAACATTTGGAATGTATCTTGTTGAAAGAAAAGGACAAAAGCCTGTCACAGAGTCATGTCAAACATGTAGGATGCTTGGGATCTAGGAGTAAATGCCCAACTATGATCTGCCAACTGTTAATCATTGCAGTTTTACATTGGCTCCTACCCAAGCCAGCTGGTGCATGGTGCATTGGCAGTGAAATAAAGGTCATACCAGGGCTATATATTGCCAATGCTTGGCAACTGCACTCTTCACCTTAGCAAGGGCCATCTACCAATGAGGGCAAGGGTCAGCACTGGTGTCCTTTGGAGGCATGATCAGACTCCTTCCCAGTCATGGGACACTTTATTATATAATTGTTGTTCTAGAGTTCTACTGAAACTTCAACAACTTTTAATGCATCCCAACTGAAGTAAAGGGCATTATATACATTGAAGCAAAGATGTCTGTCTGATTGGCAGGTGAGAATAATATGGTGAAGGTGGTACAATGTGTTATCCACCTGGAATGTCAAATAATAATCATAAGTGAATAACACTTGGGAGTACTCACCTGGTAGATATCATTAAGTACTGGGTGAATTGAAGTAGAAAATGGGGTACAGCCTGTTTAAATCTTACTTAATCTATATCACTGCTGACCTCCCCTGCACAGCATTCAATATTATCCACAGATATCAAAACTAGATTATATCTACCTTAATCATTTTTGATTTTACAAAACATTGCTTGGTCCAATTGTTGTAGTGTTAGTGCAACACAATGGCACTCATAACATGACACAATGAACTTGCAATGGTGTCTAAATGCAACACAATGTACCTGTATGATGGGAATTTTTGTACAAATGGACCACTATACTCACTAGAATTCACTTTCAACTTAATAAACCAGAAATTCAATGTCCATACATCTGCCACAATCCATCACAAGACAATCCCAGTGATAAAGTAAGCCAAGGTCATTGCCATCCTCACCTGTACCAACATACCAATCCATCCAGTCATCCCCATGGCAGTACTTTATCATCCCTCCTACTAGGTCACTTTCTATGCAACCTGTGATTGTGCCTCCACTTCCAAACTTATAGAGGACTCCCTCTCTGGCACATGTGTCACCCACAACTATTCCCATATCTCCATTGCAGTCATGACAAGCAGAAATGCATGATGGAAATGTCTCCAGTACAATAGAATCCATATCTAGAGCAGTGCCATTAATGAGGTGTTGCACAGCATCACACAGAATCCACTGCAAACCTGAGAACAACAGATACAGGATGAATATTATAGGAGTGTTCCTAGTATAATGCATTCAAACCTGATGCTACCAGAGCTAGGCACAGCACCAGATGTCCCACCCAAGCTGAACTTCTACCTTAGCTACCAGAGGCTGTACCACATGCCAATGCCAATTTATCCCCTTTGTGACTGCTGATTCCTGAATTTGAAGATCTCCTGCTCTCTTTGAGCTCTATTGCTTCTACTCCAATTTCTCCAGAGTTGATGTTGAAATGAGCAGTTGCTGAGAAGGGGCTCAGGAAAATGATGAAGAAAATCATGTGTAGCAACTATTCACAAACAATATCATCAGGAAGATGCATGGAAAGTGGGGTGTCAACTTTGAACAGTCCTCAACCAGTTGCAAGCTGTCAGACAGGAGCTGACCACCAACCCTGCTTAATTAATGTTCCATTGTCTCCAGCAATGTCCTGACGGTATCACAATCATCCTATTCACACAGACCCATCAGATCACAGTTGTTAGCATCATGGCACTCACACAACAGTGACACAAGAACAATGTCTCCTACTGCCCCTGACTCACTCTATCCATTACAACTAACCAACCCACTGTCACTTGAGCTTCACAAAGCCATGGTGATGCTATTATCCTATGTCTCTTTAAACCAATTACAACAAAAGGATCTATACAAATTTGATGTACCTCTTTCCATTAAGATGTCACTACCACCATCAAATCTTGGCCAAGTGTGGCAATACCATGAAACACCCCCTTACACTATGCAACCATCACCCAAAACCCAATCATCCCAACTTGGCCACAGTGGCACATTGAGAGACATATCACCTCTAGGATCTACATAACATTCACTACCAAGCCATAAATCTCCATGTCTTAAAGGCATAATGATCAACATGAACCTTGCTGATGTGCCTTCACTGACATCACCATTCTCACCAGCATACAGGATCCCAATGTCACAACATTGGAACTGTGAAAGACTCTCTCACCTGGACCAAACTCAAAATCCTCAAGTGTCCCAATCAATAAGTACTTATTCAGAATTGCTAATAGGAGTGGATTGGAGTACCAATTACTGAAGTTACTTGGAAGCTGTCTCAAATCAACAGTCAGATTCTTCAGGAGTACACAAAGCCTAGAGCACATCACAGCCTGCCCAGATGCTTCTTATTCCTGCTAATGTACTGTCAAGACAAATGTTAGATTCACTGCAGAGCTAGGTTGCAAGTGAAATTGTGTTTTGGGCAGTTTTGAAATCCAACTTGACTAATGGTATGTTTAAAACTATGAACCTTCATACTGAGTCTGCTTGCTGACTATACCACACAGGAGTTCATATCAGAATCACTAATGCATCATCTGCTTCCAAGCCAAATGATATAACCTTTGTCCACCTCATCACATCCTTCCTCACATCTTCCCTCACCCTCTCCTCTACACCCTACCCCTTTTTCATTGTCACAAGTAGTACAAACACCAGTACTCCATGTCAACTGTACATAACTTCCTTCTCACAGCCCACCACATCCTGACCCATCACACTCAATTCTCTAAAATTTCCCAACCAACTCATTCAATCCTCATTCACCTCTTCTTCCCCACCTGACCCTGACAGCCCTGATGGACTAGGACTAGCAACACAGAAAGAATGGGTCACAGCAGTGAAAAACCTCAATAACTCTTCATTAAATTCTGGCATCCTCCACACTATCTTACTCAATACTACTCAGATGCTGCATGACCCAATGCAACCCTCCTCCAAGCTCAAAATCCATTGATGCTATAGTTGAAGAAGTGTGTGTGCAGTTGCAGCATATTACTTCATGCCAAGCATTGACAGAGTTACAAAATAATGTGATGGACATGCTGACTGTGCTAGTGGATATATGACCACAGGCACAGAGGGATGAATAGGGTGACATTAAGGGTGTATTAGTTATTGAGGGGAATGTTTTGGAGTGGGGGTCTGACCCACAGTATGAGGCACAATTGGATATTGTGGATAGGTACAATCTGAGGGTTAGTGTGCTTTGTCAGGAGGGGTATACTCCCAGGTGTGTGTTAATCATTAGCTTGAGTTGGTGATGTATTGCTAAGAGTTCTTGGTGGTACTTACAGTCTGGCTGTGCATTCATTACAATGGCTAGGTCTGTTTAATGTGACAGATATCATTGTTGGTTATAAGGCATGGAAGGATGCTGGGTTACCTGTGGAGATTAAACCCCTTTGTGAACTTCTACTGCTGGGTCAATCATCTAATAGGACTTGATTGAATTTGTGGATGAACTCCATGATTTGTTATCCAGCACAGCTGATGAGAAGAGAACAAATGTTGCTGCTACACTAGCATAATGTCAGCAGAGAGTAAACCAGTTACTCACAATCTAAGAGAACTGGGAAGTGGTTTGAGAGATGTGGAAAGGGCAAGTCTGAAGGATGACCAGAGAAAGTAATACTGAGTTGGTGATAGATGGGGATGTTGAAGATTGAACTTAGTAGTCAAGTAGAGATGAGGAATGTAAAACTCCAGTGAAGAAAGTACACTACTACAGAGGTGTTTAAATACTGTTGAATGTAGCTACACTGGGCAAAGGGTATCATACATCCATGAGTAAGAAACATAAGGCATACATGTGTACAACATGAATAAAGTGCATGTAAAATTCAATAATAGAAGAAACATGACTCTACCATATGTTACAGGAGTCATTAGAAGCATAGAACATTTCTATCAGTCATAATCCATGAGGATATGAGTAATACTACCACAAGCCATACGTCTATGCAAGTGTTATATATCTAATAATAGAAACACATCATAGCACAAAGCTATGGGATGATCCAAAAATATATTTGCTCTGTCAATGCAGAGTGCATACATCAAGGATTCAGCATGTTCTGCCAATGGCAAGTATACATGTAAGCATAATGCTGATTAATTCCTCAACACTCCTCCTCACTTGAAATTGTCAGAGCATGAAGTTAAAAGAATTCAATGCCTAAGGCAGGCAAAAAACCATTAAATTTTTGGTTGTCAAGATTCTTTGTAAATAAATCCACAGGATTTTCAGTTCTTTTAATATTGTATAAGAAGAATTTTTCATCTTCTAACAAATTGCAGATATAATGGAACTTAATGTCCACATGTTTTGAACATTTTTTGGTGACTGGATTTTTCACCCAAAATACTGAGCCTTGATTATCACCAAACAAATGTGGTTTTTTAATCCATTCTGGATTAATGCCAATTTCAGTGAGCAGATTAACAGTCCACTCTATCTGTCAACTAGCATCTGATAAAGCCATATATTCAGCTTCAGTAGATGACAAGGCAACAGTCTTCTGGTGTCAAGAATGCCATGCAATGGCAGCTCCTACTATTCTAATAAAGAAGCCAGTGACTGATTTCCTGGTTTCTGGATCTTGAGCCCAATCAGAATCAGAGAACACATTGATGCCTTCATTTGATTGTCTGTCATAGACAATGGCATATTTAGAAGTGCCATAAAGATATCTTAAGGTATGTAAGCTGGCTTTATAGTGTTCCTATGATGGATTTGACATCTGTTGGGATAACTTGACAACTACAAAGGCAATATCAGGACATAATCTGATCATCAAGTACATCAAAGATCCAACCAGTTGTTGGTATTTTTGCCTAAAATTGGCAGATGCTGTTTCTCTGGCTGATGTGAAGACAAAGTCTCTTGGCAATGGAGTAGATTTGGCTTTTTCAACCACATTGAAACATTCTAAAACCTTATCAAGGTAAGGTTGTTGATCAATCATAATCAGCTGATTATCATGGTCTCATGTAATATGCATTCCAAGGAATTTGTTTAGTTCACCTAAGAATCTACATTCCCATTTTTCCATGAATGCTTCCATTTTTCAATGTAAAACTTTTGATCCACACAGTCCTAAAAAGGCCACATCATCCACATAAAGTAGTGCAATGATAAGAGATTTCTCTTGTATATTGTAGTAATAATAGACTCCAGCATCGAGTGACACTTGTTTGAAGCCTAATTCTTACATCAATTTGGTAACTTCAAGCCACCATTGTCAGCCAGCTTGTTTGAGACCATATAAGG
>JAEUWS010000416.1:0-10501 GCA_018524945.1 Podaxis sp. C-F-92630
CTTGAGTGTACAACTAGAACATTTGCTCAACATTTATAGACCTTGTTGTATAAGGTCTATAATCTGAAGGTAAATATCCAGAAGTATATGAGAAGTTTCCTTTGATATGATCTGCAGATACATATTGGTTTCCTTACAGACTGAGGAAGCCTCACTATAACAGGAAGTGTTGTTGGGAGGAGTAGGGGAATTATTGCTTGTTGGCTATCCTGACAATGCTGGAATGGCAGTAGGTGCCAGTGGTGAGGTTGAGTGTGTGCTGGATGCTCTTGCTGAGGAGAAGTCTAGCCCCAGCAGTCCAATGAAAATTTCATCAGCTGACAGAGGCTCATCAAGGCATAGATGAGTTTGCACCCTAAGCCTGTCATCATTAGCAAGGCCAAGGTACTCTGCTACCTCACTTACCTTCTCAGTCAGCCAGTTTACTACTACTTCCAATCTCTCTAATTGCTCAGCTCCAGCCTCATGTTGCTGTGCTAACTGGGACAATGACTGAGTAATGATGGTGTCAAGCTGGCAAGTCAGAGATTGCATCTTCACCTCTAGATGGGCCAGCCAGGTTGCCACATTGCTGTGAAACTCATTGTACCTATCACTCATGTACATGAGCATTTGTCTCCAATGATCTGCTTCTTCTTCCACTGTAAACAAGGCTTTGAGTAACTAGTATATAGAGATAAGATTGACTTACTTTGTTCATAACAAGACATGAGGGTGTTGATCCATGAGAGGCTGGCAACAGGAGATTGTAGCCAATGTACCATGCAAGATGCTGGTGCCTGAGCATTGCAGCATACTGGAGCCAGTGCTTTCCTTGCACTGCCATTGGATTCTTGGGCAGCAGCATGGCACTTGGCTAGCTGCTCATCATCATCATTGTCTGTGGTGTTGATATTGACCCATCTTTATTTATTTGACAGTTAAATGTCTCATGGAAGTGTGAAGATGTTTTGTGTAGGCCCAGGGTACCAGCACCTTGCATTGACATATCTGTTACATTGCTGCAACACATCTTTAGGTGCCAGCAATGCATATAGACTCCCTCCCTGATGGCCCCAAGCACTCCCTGTCCCTCCTTTTACATCAGTCATATGCCTAGATACTGATCCTGCTGCTTGATTCAGGCTCCCAGCAATAAGATAGCTTCCTTGCCAGTTGTTTCAGTACCTCCATCTGGGTATCCTCTCCTGCTGTTGTATAGGCCTTCTCTTTGCCTTTGCCCTTCAGTTGTGCCCTCCCCTTCCCTTTTACTTTTGCCCTGCCCTTCCCTTTCTTGTTTCCCCCCTCAGGGTCTGATGACAGTTAGTAAACATCCAATTCAGACCTGGAATCAATTGGTGGGAGGTACAGCAGAAGTGGCTTGGCTGCTGCCCTCCTCCTTTAACAACTAGGTCCAGCCCTTGAATCATCTGGCAGGCTTGCTGGTTGTGCAATTTTCTGGGTGCCAGATTGTGCTAGATAACTGGTTGATGTTACTGGCACTGCTTTGCTATTGTAACCTGGTGGAGCAAAAATATTTTCAGGCAACTCCATGGTAACTCTTGGTACTTGTAGTGCAGCTTCTAGTGAGTAGGGAGGTTGCTGGGATATGGCCAATGTAGAGGTAGTGACATGTGCCAGATTTCATTTGACCAGCCCTGGCCCATTCTCATCAATGTCTATTATTTTGGATGGGTCAATGTGGAAACTGCCCCTGTCTCTGGCACTGCTGTGACCTGTAGGAGTTGAGGGGGCAGTGGTGCAAGTGTTTTGGGTATGGGGGCCAGTGCTGCAAATGGTTTGGGTGGAGGGGCTGGTGCTGCAACTGGTTTAAATGGAGGGGCCAATGCTACAACTGCTTCAGATGGGGGGACCAGTACCAATGTGCATGCCAGCAGTGGCATTGCCAGCGGGACTGATTCTGGTAGTGCTGAGGATGGTTCAGATTGGGGGACTGGTGTGGATGTGGATGCTGCCACCAGTGCTGGGAGTGGGACTGTTGCTAGTAGTGCTACCTGATCCTGTGGTGCAGTGGATGGGCTTTGAACTTTTGTTGCCTGTTCATACTCAATTGTTATGAATTCATAACTCAGATAAAGTGAGGGCACACTTTCCACTTGTCATACTTTATCAATGCCATTCATTGCTGCTCCAAGAAGTCCACACTCTTGCTGTTTTTTTGCCAGTCTACAATTAGCATGCTGATGAACAGCTGAGCCTTGAAGGCTGCCTTGATACTGGGATTGCTGCTTGAACCATGTGCAAATAGTTCCAACTTGTATCTTACATAAGATCAACACCAGATCATCTAGGTGAGTCACTTACCATCTCCCACTTGTTTACCTTCAACACCCTGAGAATTGTCCCATCTTCCAATCCTTACCAGAACTTTGTCTCCAGAACTGTGAGTCTTTTGGTTATCTCATTTACAGACATTGATGTCATCTGTATGTATTTGTAGTGCCAGTGGGTTTTGTGGTGTACAAGTGATGTTTAAGAAGAAGAGATGTAATTTTTTAACTTTGTCATCCCAGCAATGCCCAACAAATCATGTGACTGATCAAGTATATGATCATATAATCAATATATCTGAGCATCTACTCAGTGATAATCTCCCATTTCAATTCACCCATAACTGCTGGCACAATATGGATGACTCATCTGCTCCTTCCAACAATCAGACAATGCCAGCAGAGACCCCAACCTCATTCTCCATTAGTATAACTCCACACAGTGACTGATACCTTGTTCCTACCTTCCTGAAGGAGGCAATGGAATATGCATTGCAATCTGAAGCCTTGAAGGAAGCTCTCAGTGTCAACTGTGCTGCCAGTAGGGTAAGTCCACCTATGTCTTTTTTGTTTTCTGCACTATTCCATGACATTGTGTGATGTTGTGCTGGTGGCCATATCTTTGCCAGTCTTTTGCACCAAATTTTCTGCCAATTGGCTGCCAGTCTGTATGCTTGACCTGTCCAGTGCTAGCTTAGTACCAGGTTTCCCCACCAGTTGGCCACCAGTTTGACTACCAGTTGTATGCTGCTTCAACTACCAGTTGCATGCCACTTCAACTACTAGTTGCATGCTTGTCCATCTACCAGTTGTGTACTGTATTGACTACTGGTCATATGCCTGTTCATCTACCAGTTGTGTGCCACCTTTGATTTGTGCCAGTTTCAATGCCAGTTGATTGCTGGGTCCAATGCCAGTTCACTACTGGCTTCAATTCCAGTGGTTTTGTGCTGTCTATCAAGGCACTGGCCCCTTCCCAAATCTTTGCATATTAAATGCTTATCTATATACTTCCTACACTAGCCACAGTCCTGCCACATCCTTCCCTGCAATGTAATCAATGCTAGTAAGATCATGGTACCAGTTGCACCAGTATGCTCTTCCTTTCATTCCATCTTTCAGCTCTCAATGCCCTACCCTAATCCAGGGCCTAATGGAGTGAGAGCTCCTTGCTCTCCATGCCAAGGTTCAAGCACTGCAACAACAGTATGGGTTGAGCTACAAGGATGCCTTCCATCACCTATATCATGCCAAGACACAGAAGCTCCAGGCAATTGACAATGCAGCAAATTCAATTTTAGCAATCTGTGAGCAGGCTGATGTCTTTGCTGAGGATGACATCATGAAGAAGATCCTTGACATTGACAACTGCACTTCACAAAACACAGGCCAGTCCCATGGTCCAGAAGCTGATGTTGATATTGAGCTCACATAAACTGTACATCTGAATTTATTAATGCTACTGGTTTATTTCACTCTCTGTTCAGTATTGTATGAATGCCAGTTCCACTCCAACTTTGTGCCAGTGTTTGCATCATGTGCTGGCCTAGTGCCAGTCTATGCATAATGTGCTGGTCTACTGCCATAGTATCACTGCCCATTAAGCCATCATAGCACAATGCTTTCCTATGGCATTTGTCTAGCATAAATTCCCTTTGCTATACATCAGTAGGGCCCTGTGGTATGGTCAGTGGGCCCACTGGCCCCATCTTACTCATTACATTGTATGGGTTCACTGGAACAAGTCACTCACTACACTGTAGGTTGACTACCTGGTATACCAACATGCATGCTGTAGGCTCACACAATTTCACATCCTACTCCACAAGACTTTTCTCTCCCAAATCTAGGCCCTTCATATCTGGTATCCCCCCAACTTTCACTTAACCATGCCCATCTGGACTTCATTTTTCCACCCAACCACTATACTGCCTTCCCCTCTCAGCCAAACCATGTAGGTCTTCAGCAGTTCAGTACCAGACCATTCCCAGGTGGTTGATTGGACTATTCCCCCCCTTGACAAGTTGCACATTATTCTCATGATATGTGGTTCATGATATCCTACTGCTCTCATATTCTAGCTAGTTACCTCAAGTTACCTAGTCTACATATTCGGTTACTTAGTTTTGTCACTCATCAATTGAGAGGATCATCGGAGTTCAGAGCAGCAAGTCTCGGCTGCTGTGACAAAAGCGTGACCTGTCGAAACGGGGGGATGTCGAAGCGTGGGTGACTTCGGGGATGGTACAGCAGAAGCTCAAAGTCATTAAATCTCCCTAAGGTAGCCGTTGTTGCCTAGTCGACCATTGACTGTCTGTTTATCGGCAACTCCTCCCTGGCACAATGCAGTCTCCTCTTTTCCTCGCCTTGGCCATGTGCTTAGGGAGCCACGTTTCAATAAACTATCATTGGCCATTAACTCTCGACCAATCAGTTAATCCCCTAAAACAATCCACAACTTACTGATCATATGGTGTGCGTAGCTTGACACCTCATATCCTCCCATACTGTAGATACGAGCTTCCATGCCAGCTTGTTCGAGGCCATCTACACCAATCACTGTTCTCCATCGGTAATGGACATCAGAGGGATGAATGTATATGATGTGCAGAATTTCATTTGCCATCTCACTTTTCGATTCCCCTTCTTCCTCCTCTCTGAAATGGGTTCAGAAAGCCATGCTTGTACTGGTTTCTTTGTGTCCAGTTTGGTCTCTATGTTCGTTGAATGTTCTCTCTATGGGGTTTTCATGATATTGTTCATCACCTCCACCTCCCTGCTCGTTTTCCGGCGGCGGTCACTAAATAATAGGTCTGCTGTGGTGGAAAAACAACAGAGGCTGTCCCTCCTTTTATATCTTTGCCTCAGCATCCTGATGTTCCTTTGTCTTTCAGGCGTGAGTATATATTATGTCTTGAAATCTGTCAGGTGATATCATCTTGTTTTCCGCTCGACTAGGTTTGGATCTTCTCCTGGCTGAGGATATTGAAGCCGGACTGGGTGGATGCTGGATCCTATGCGAGTCTCTTTCTGAGACTTGGTGCTAGCAATGGACACTCATTGAGTCCGGCCATCTTCGGGCGAGCCATACTTTTCGTCGCCACGTCAAAACTCAGCGACATCATCCTAGTGAGTGATCTCCATCTCCCGCTCCTCGTCTCATCTCATATTCGCGATGGTGTCAGACTTATCGTATTTGGGCTATTTTTAACAAGTCCTTTTATGTGATGTTCTTTCCGTATATTGTGTGGATTGGTTATTTCGGTAAGTGTCAATCCAGTTTCACGTGATAACAGCAACCGAGCTCACACATCTTAGTTACATGCGTAGGCATTACTGTGAACTATATCATCTATGGGACCATTTCTCCCCAATGGTTGCTATTTCTTATCATCCTCTCTATATGGTACGCACCCAAGACCTTTGTCTGAGTCTCCCTAATTCCTGATTCGCGTCAAGTCTGAACGTCTATTTCACAGGTGAGATTAACGTATTCACGAGTTGTCCGGGTCCCATGGAGCTCAGTTGATCTGTCTAGGTTCAGTCTTGTACAAAGTCAGGGAAGCGCGACAATTCGCAAGCTACGGAGGCGCTGACATCACGGTATATGGCAAAATCAGTCATTCCTCTACTGAGTCGCTGACTCGACTGTTCCATTCAGAAAGCCATGGCAATTGTCATTGAAAGCGCAGCCCTATATACGTATGCTCGTTTCAAATGACTGGAGGCGCCATCTCTAATCATATTCAGAATCTGGTTGCTCCTTTTAGTGGTTACCTCTGTCACACATACCGCGGTTGCCGCCGGAATCTTCGCCGATGGCGTCGCCCCTATCGCAGGAATCGTCACTATGCTTGTCAACGTTCGAGTCGGACTGGGATGGGCATGGGATGGATCCGTAATTCCCAGCCCTCCGGGTTCACCAAGTACAGAGGCTGAGTTTGATAGATGGTACACACAGTATACTCTGTCGACAGAGGTAGCAACATCTACGGGAAGAAGCTAGGCGGTGATCGAAACGGAAAACATAAAGCTTCGCGGGCCGAAGGACGGCTGGGCCTTGTCAAATTTCGAAAAATCATTCTCGCTACCAGCCAATGTTTCCGGCAGTGGGACAACCTCCCACTCACTAAAACTTGTCGATAATACTCATCCTGTAATCCATCATACTTTCACTCTCATCCCTTTTTGCACGAGTCTGAGTAAACATTCGCGCAACAGGCAATAATGCGAGAAGCGTTGGAAGGCGAGAGACAGAGGTTAGCTCACCATTACAATCATACGAAACATCAACACACCCATTGCCAGATAAAACGTCAAGCTCCGCCACTCTTCCCGCCTTCTCCGACAGAATGCGTCTCCATCTCCGCAATAGTAACACCATCGATAACGTTAACAACACCTGAAACGCGCCGTAGACAAGGGCCGCGATTAGGATGCTATAAAGCGTTGAGGTCGTGAATATGGTGAGTATGGGGAAGGTGGGGCCTGGAGGAGACAGGAACTCAAGAGAAGGTGAAGCGTGAAGGAGTTTGTCCTCGAATCGTAAGTTTACCGAAGCTAGGGAGGAAACCAGGGTGGAGCGGGCGGAGAGAGCGGAGGGGAGACAAGAGAAGGAAGCCTGATCGTGGCTTCACTGCAACGCAGCTGAAAGTAAGTATATGGACCACAGCTCCATATCGTCTTTTCAAAGCGCAAGAGGTCGATTTATACCTCTATTCCACCCCGCCTCAGCTCGTAAAGTCGGGATTGGCGGATTGACCGTCACAGTGGCCACGACACGAACGCGAAAGTGAGGTCGGGAGACGGTGTCGGATTTGTTGCAGACGTCAGCTTATTGGTACCCGAAAGTGGTGGATCACTTGCCTCCTGACTATCGTCGCACTTGTTTGCGAGTCAAAAAGTGTCAGATATACGGTACTTAATGGCCACCCGCTTGCAATAATATGTTGAGTGCTGTGTAGAGCGGTCGCGCGACCGTTCGTCCAAATTATGGTGTCGCGGCGAGACCCTGCCGACCTGACCAGCTACCAGATTCCTGAATGATAAGTCGTTATGAACGCTAGCGCCACATAAGAATGGACTTGGTTCTATCATTGTCATCAATCCTTCCCCACGTCCCTGCGTGGTAGGCGTTGACACAAAAACAAGGGGGTGGTGGAGCCGATAAACAGGGTAAAGTCGGATATCCCTATCAAAATGGACGCTAAGGACGGCAAAGAATCAGAGTATGTATGTATGAAATTGATCAAGGGTCATATAGCGTTCCGTGACCTTCCGTCAAGGGCATTGCGATCAATGCATTTGTACAAAGTTGCTCACGTTAGTTTTTCTTCGTGGCGGACGGTTGTGTGGCTGATCGACAAAGGGCAAAATCGGCACGAAAACAATCTTGGGCTGACGATGTTGTGACCTCCGGTTGTGAGTGCCAAGCTCTTTTCTTAGACCGGGAACTTGTGCGAGGGAAAGGCAAGGTGAGAAGTGGAATAAAGGTCCCAGCAACAAAGTCGAAGAGCCTCGAGACCCAGGAAGCATATACGTGTCCCTCGGTCCCTCTGCAAGACGTCGAGCTGAGCAGTAGGTGCTATGGAATTTGTGATAGAAGTTAAACGGCTTTCTAGGGAGAGGGGGTTGTGCGCGGCGCATACGGCGGTGTGTATTACTCGATCCAGTACTCAATTTTGTACAGTCAATGTGTCCCCCATATGAATAATGAGGGTTTGGAGTGAAAAGAAATGCCTGTCGAGTGCCAAGCAAATCTGAGGAGCCAGATCACCTGCGGGTGTAGATTAAATAAAGATCTGGACTATTGTTCTCTACAAGGCATTCACCTGTGAAAAATGCTAACTATAAATGTCTGTGACAAGGTTCACAAGGTTCGAAGAATTTTGTAGACGAGCTTGTGACCCATTTGCTCCTCGGTGCATTATTCAGGGTGGAAAACCAGGCTCAGAGATCGACGGACAGATCGTAAGTAGCGAGCCCATCTTTTTATGTATGGCCATTCAAGTGTACGGAGTGAAACAGGGAATGAAGATGGAGGGTGTTCGGGCCATTTATACTTGCACCAGAATCCACGTTGGTGGAGAGATGGGGGAGGCCAAGCGAGGCCAAGACAGCGGAAAGGGAAATGCCGAAGATGATTGGAACCCCGCCGACCCATGAAAGGGAAAGGGCTGGACGATGGGCGCTTCTATATTTACCACCTCGATGGCGGAAGGCCACGACAGCTCGGCGCCGGTGAGTCCGGGCCATACTCATCTCGCTCTCCCCCCTCCTCCGTTGCGTAGCGCATTGAAACAGTCCCGGCCGCCGACGCCGACCCAGAACGTCCAGCTCTCCCCGCTCTCCTCTCCCTTTATCAACCACGTTCCTCTCTCTCTTCCAGACGAAGCCGACGATTCACATTACTTCCACTGCGAATTAACACCCACAAGCTCAATCATGTACCCACCCCACCAGTATCATCCAGCATCTGCCCCCTCATTGATGACTGAATCCCGAGCGGGATCTCAGTCCCCTCCTAGGCCCCAGCTCTCTCATCTCCCTGCATCTTCACCGCCTTTGCCCCATACACCAGCCTATACGCCCAAGGTGTCGTTTGACACCTTCGAGAACCCCAACGCCAGCATGTTCAGCTTCACTCTCCAGGTCAAGAGTGAAGGCTACAAACGCACGCGGAATACCCGAGTCTTTCTTTGTGCTGCTAGCCCCGATGAAAGTGGGAGCGAGGCCCTTGACTGGTGTCTAGAGGCCCTTGTCCAAGACGGCGATGAGTTGATAGTCTTCCGAGGAGTGGATGAGGAAGTCTTGGGTGAGCTATCCGCCTGTTCCCCTATCTACCCTTCGTAACCTATCAATTGAGCAGATAAGGACCATGACATTCTCCGCGACGACGCTCGCGATCTCATGCGCACAATCCAAGAGAAGAGCTACGAATGCGACCCCGACCGCAAGGAAAGCACATCACTCCCATTTCAGAATCTATTATTAGCTGACTCTCAAGTGTAGCTTTCGTTGATCTTGGAGTACATTCCTGGAAAGATCACCGACTCCCTCGATCGTCTCATCGCACTCTACCGCCCCGACTCGGTTGTTGTGGGTACTCGTGGCCGCCGCTCGTGGCAAGGCATGGGAATGATCGGCATGGGAAGTATCAGCAAGTATTGCTTGTCACATTCACCCGTCCCCGTTATCGTTGTCCGTCCTGAAAGGAAAGTCAAGAAAACTGTCGAGAAGAGGAAGGCAGACCCCAAGAGGGGACGTCATTTTGAATAATGATTGTTGCTCGCCTTTCCCTCGCTTTGTTTCTTATCTTCTGCTTACTTGACCTGTACATTATTCTCGCCCTCATCGCCTGTGCACTTCATAGAGTTGTGAGTGCCACACCATAATCATGCATTCGTGATGTATTCTAAACTCTGTTTAGGTATTTATGAGACCGCAATATTCTGGATCTTTTATTTTACGCAGTTGTCACAAGTTATACGGTCGGGCGCCCTCCCGTTCCAGTGAATGTCCTTACAATCCGGCGCTTATAATGTACGATGCAATTATTGTGATTAGGTTATTACGCAGAGCTGTTATACACTCACCACCTCAAATATCCAAGGTTTGAAAAGAGATATCATTCAAATTGCAAGCTATACTGTTACAAAGGTATATCCAAAAGACCTATTCCTACATGAAATTGAATAAATACCTATTTACCATCAACAAAGTCCATCGCGGAAGTGAAAAACTTGTCCATAGGCCCTTGCTTCTTCTTAGCCTGTTGAGGTTGCTGATGCGGAGAGGGTGGTGCCTCAGGAATAACTTCGCCGCGAAGTGATAAGAGACTAGCATCCGAACGCATTCTCTTCACGAACCGTTTGGACGCAAAGGTGGGACTCTTGACGTGTTCAGGGGATTTCGAGGACTCCGCAGCTTGCATCGTTGTTGACGATGATGCTGTAGAAGACGAAGTAGCGACCCACAATTGGGGGCGCTGACCCTTCTTCGTCTCTCCTTCACTTGGCTTCGTCTTCTCTTTCTCTCGTTCCCTTTCCTTCTCTCGTTCCCTTTCCTTCTCTTTGTCCCGTATAACGTCACCACTATCTTTCTTCCTCAGCAACCCGCCCTTCAACAATATACTTCCTGACCTCCCAACACTCCCACCCGCGCTTGCTGGCTGCGACGCACTTCCCGCAGGGGATAACAGCTCCTTCAACTCCCGGTCTTTGTCCTTGTCT
>JAEUWS010000413.1:0-10481 GCA_018524945.1 Podaxis sp. C-F-92630
GGGAATTTGTGGTTCACACAAGCTGGATTAAAGTTTCTGTGGTTTGTCAACAGCAATTCCATGGCGGGGATGGCCTGTGTGGCCCAGAGAGAGGAACCAGAAGAAGTTTGTAGTTTTTGCAGATTGGCTTGAGACATCTCGTGGGTTGCAGGTGATAAGGATTGGCACTTTATGGTTCGGAAAATCTTTATCCTGGTTCAGTAATTATTTGTAGTTCAGAACCATTGTTTGAGGAACATTTGTAGTTGTACTAGTTGCAAACTAGGGCTGTACAGTATGTCTAATCTATAGTGCCTCTTAGAAGATTGAGTGCAAATGTTAGTGTGGTGGACATAAACTATAGGCATTACATTGTAGTGTGGACAGAACAGAAACCAGTGTTTCCCATGAATCCCCTTGTACCACATGCTACAAGGGCAGAGATGAAGTGGTGATACAATCAATAGAAGACTCACCTTATGAATGTGGCTATCGAGGCACTGAGCAATGACATCTGTGTACTGTGAGTGCTCTTGAGCATAGAACAGCAAGCTTTGGATGATTGGGTGTGAGTTGAATTGAAGTTGGTTGAGTTGACTGCTATAATCCCTGCGAAAAGTTGCTGGATCAATGAAGACAGTGTGTGGAGGTGCATGGGGTACGGGCTGGAGATGAGGAGGCTGCTGGGGGTACTGGTACTGATATCTGGTCTGTGCGACTGGAGCGGCATAGCTAGGGCCACCGTAGGACGGCTGGCCATAATAATTCTGCGAATACAGCAACATGTTCAAACATGAAAGAGGAACGAATCGATTGCTGGCAGAGAAGAGAGGCAACCTCAAGACCAAGTCCAACAATTCCAAGTCAACTATCCAGACATTGACGAGCATAGTGGCAAGGTGTTTTATTCAAAGGTCTCACACAATCTACCACAGACAACAACAACAACAATGAAAATGCTTCAAGATAGGTGTGGAGTACATGTGTACTCATGGCACCTTGAAGCTACACTTCCAGCTGCTTAAGCATTCAACATTCAATGTCAGGTGCAGCTTGTCATGTAAAATTGCACCTGTCATAACCATCTTGCCCATACAATGATGATGGCAGTTGTTTTCAGACTTCTATACCTATGGTGGTGGGTACGAAGCAGTGAGTCACGCGAAAATCAAGCTATTTTGATTGGGGAGGAATGCGGATAGTGAAAGGAACATATTCAAAGCATTTATTACAGCTCAACTGCGAGGCGTTGAATCTCTTGCACAACCTCCATACGAGCGTCCTTTATATACCTCTCCATCTTCCTCAGTAGCACTAGTTGAGTCTTGCCAGAATCCATAGTCCCCAAGTAGATGTCATTGATGTCTAGATATGTAAGGCCTTAGATAAATTGAACCATGAGGCTGTGTGCACATGGCTCCAGGCAAGTGGTCTTCCAGGATTCTGTGATATCCAAGGTAGGTGAGTGAATGGATCTAGTTTTCCACCAGAAGAAATCCCACAGTGCCTCATCTTTGTGGCAGCTGCAGTGAAGGACCTTTGGCTCTCAGGTGACAAGTGGGGTGTCAGGGGAATGATCTTTGTGGTTCACAAGCTGTGGCCAAGGCACCCCTGTAACTTGGTGGGAGTTTGGGGGATTATCATCATTGGTAAGGCTGTGCTTGTTGTGGTAGGAATGATAGAGGCAGATGGTGTTGTGGTAGCAGGTGGTGAGGCAATGTAAAGTGAGTTCCCTGCTGATGAATGAGGCTTCTGGGCAGAACTCCAAGATCTCCTGAATGTAATAATGGAGGCCAGGGCGGATTTTGTTCTCTTCAGGATCCACAAGGTATTGTTGTATGGCCAAATGGCAACTATCTAGTTGTGAATGAGAATATGTCCTGTAATAATAGTGAGAATTAAGCATACCAATCATCTTTTGCTGCTCCCTTTCTTCCATAGCATCCTAGCACTCACAGACTGTCACTGGTGATATGGTCAATGACACAGTTGGAGGGCCTTGAGATGAAAAGGACATACTCTTTCAGTCAGTTTCACCACTGGCCACATTATCTGATCTGGACCCATCTGATTTGGCAGTGACAGGGGCCTTTCCCTTTTTCTTCAGCTTACACTTCTCCTCTGCATCACTCAACTCTTTGGTATCTGACTGGTCTGACCCCTCACTGAAGGTAGGATCTTCGTTCTCCTTGTTTCTGCTCGCTGACCGTCGCACAGCTGTTTTCCGTCGCTTAGCGATCACTTGCTGGGTGCCTGTAACCTGTCGCTTGGCTGCTTTCCCTTGTCCGCCTGATCCTGAGCATCTAGACATTGAGGCTTTCCTAGTTGTCAGTTGGTTCAGTGCCATTTTGAGGGTTGGATTCTCTTGAGGTGAGTGTTGTGGTTGAAGAGTGAGGGCGGTGGCTAAATCCTTCAGGTCCGTCTCATCAACCAACTTAAATGACTGAAATGATAGGCTATCCTTGTCCTTGAGGCCATATTTGTCATTGAATAAGGTTTCAACTGCAGCTGCAGTTGCAGCATCATCCAGGTGAGGGCTGAGATCAATGCTGGAAGCTCCGTCATCCATTGACAAGTTGGGCTCCCCAGCTTCACTTGAGGTCTCCTCTGGTTCCTCATCTGCCTGGGAGCTGCAATGTTGGATCTCTCCCCAATCTTCATCATGTTGGATCTCCCCCCAATCTTCATCATGTTGGATCCCTCCCCATTCTTCATCATCATGCTGGATCCCTCCCCACTCTTCATCACTCTCACTCTCTTCCATGTGTCATGCTAAAGGAATCCAAGGGACAGCTGTATGCGCATTCCATTGTTGTGGGGCATGGCTTGACTTCTTGTGGGGTTTGATGAGAGCACCAGACCCACCATGTTGTCTTCGTTTTGAGTTCCACTCAGTGCTGTGATCTAGGTCTTCAGCAGGTTGTTTCTGGGATTGGTATGTTATGATTGCACTACTTTTAGGAGTTTTGGACTGAGCTGTTGTGTCAGATGTTGCAGCATGTGTCTCATTGTTGATGACTAGGGTGGGGGAAATGGGGATGGGTTGATGCAGTCTGTCTGACAAGTCATCAGCAGAACTCACTGTGTGGGTTGGATTAGGAACAGGTGGAACTACAAGATTACTTGTGGGACAGTTGCATTCCCAAGAGCTATTGTCCACCTGGTGAGTGGCTTGTGGCACACCCACTGATGCACTTTGCACACTTTCAGGCATGTCCAGACCTGCAGGTCCAGCATTGTCAACAGGGTTGGGGTCCTTCATGAGGATTGGCTTTGGGAGAGGATCGGATGCTCCCAAACATGTCAGTCTGGAAGGCATGGCTGTCAAGGGACTGGTGAATTCTTGGAAATTAGGTAGCAACAATGAATGCCAAATAAAAGATCTCAGCTTGGGTGCATTCAGCTTGGGTGCGTGCTCTAATATTGATATGTCAGGGACTTTTCATCATTCCTTTGTGATAAACTCATGTGGATTCTTGTTGGAACTAATAGTGGTGTTACTGACTTTGGTGTTAGACAAGTCAGTTGATTTCTCTTTGCTCACCCCCCCAGGACCTGACTTAGGCCCACCACTTTTGTCACTAGCATTTATATCACTGCCTCCCTGACTGTTAACATCCCTGGTCATGTGTTGTCCACTGATATCATCACTAGATGAAGTCACACATCCTCCATCCATCAGAGCATCTGAGAGGTCCAACGGTGGAGGGCCATGGGGATTCTGCTGCCACAACATTGCCATACCTTGCTGGCCAGGATCATTCATGATGGTACCCTGGTTTGGAGACTGTCACAATGCCTCAATGGAGGAGGATGGTTCTGCATTGGCTTGCAGGTCCTGGAGCTGCTTTTCCATATCATCAATGTCCTGGAGACTGTTTTGAAGCTCTTCTCACAGTGACTTGACAAGATTTTGAACCTCCTTCTCTAGTTCTGTATGGAAACTGGTGAGTGGACTCTCTGTACTGTGATATGATAGAAACTTATGTTTACTACCACCTTTGATGTGTTTTTTGTGGTTGTTACAAATCTCCTTCAACTGGGTTTGAGCCTTTTGTAAGTTGTCCTCATTCTCTTGGCAGTGTTCTTTTGCTTCTTGGATCTGGCTTTGCATTGCCTTGATTTCCTCAATGTCTGTGATGGCATCAGGTCAGGGCATATTTTACTTAAGGGAAGAATCTCACCACTAAATGGTGCCATCTTTCACAAAAATGAAGGACTGTAGGTTTTCCAGGCTTGTTCGTAGCAGGAGTATTGTGGAGGAAACTGACCAACATTTTAGACACTGAACCACAAACAATGAAAGTTTCATGGAATTGAACCATGAAAATTGTAGTTAGCTCACTCCACAAGTGCTCAACAAACCAGGTATGGTTCACCAAGTTCAATATGCCTGGTTCACATCATGTTTGTTGCACAGATTAGGTTTATTCCATTCACTGCTCCATTGTTTTCAGCTTGAATAGCTCATTCCAATGTAAAGGTGGGTCTGATGTCTGATTGTTTGTCTTTCCATTCCTACCACTCACCACCTTTTATTGACTAGCAGTCCAGAAGAAGTCTCTGGTGAGTGGAACTATATCCTCTTCTGATATGCATCATGAAGGTGTGTCTGGCCCTCTGCCTATATATCTTTCTATTCTTACTGTTCACTAAGATTTAATTACTGGTGCACTAGGAACTTGCATCCATCAACTAGCCTGATAGTTTTTATGCTCCTGGTCCGACATTGGACATTGGACATCTGAACATCTGAACACCTGAAACATGACTGCTTGTTGCCTATTCCTTCAGCTCAATGCAATTAAGTGAGTGTCAGCAGCCTGGAACCCTGTGGACATCGGCAGGTCCCTTATGATTTGAAGGTATGTCTGATCCTTAAACGTTCACGCTGTATCCTATGATTTACGCATGTAGTTGTATCATCCCAGCATCTCCAACGTCCAAACATCTGGGACTTAAAACCATCATATGAGTTCTACTAGTATTATGACATTTTAATAGCTCTTACATGTGATAGTTGAAGAACATTAGTGTCTATTTCGGTCAGGAACAAGAGTTGGTCCCCCAGCACTCAGCCACTGGCCTGGTTCTGTGTGACAGGACTGTGGAGCACTTAGCGAAGTAAATTGATGATCGCAAATCAGATGAAGCCGATCGATGATCACAAATCAGATGAAGCCGATCGATGATTGCAAATCAGATGATGGCGATCGATGATAACAAATCAGATGAACCAAATGATATCAGCAAACGTTCAAAATCTCAATCTTCGAAATGCTGAAGGATGTCTTTGAAGTCAAGAACTACCAATGGTGGTGATGACTTCAATATTATCATCATATATTGTCACCATCAAATATATTCTTGAGCACCTCAAGGTCGAAGGTTGAAGATCATCAAGAATGAGGTCATAGCTGTCCATGACGCATTTGCGAAGCTGCTGAGATAGAGCCTTCACCTCAGCAACACAGATGGAAGTTTGACTCACTATTTATCACCGTAAACACCTATGAACCTAAGTACATTGAGATAAACTACTCCATTCATAATTTGAAGGTCCTGTTCAGTCCTTCATTCAGAAGGACCATTGAGCTTGGTATGAGAGCCCTCAGTAATGCCAATGTGTGGAAGTTTGACTCACTACTCATTACTGTAAACACCTATGAACCTAAGTACACTGAAATAAGCTACTCTGTCTGTAATCTGAAGGTTTTGTCCAGCCCTTTGTTCAGAAGGATCATCAAGCTCAGTACAAGAGCCCTCAATAACACCAGTGTGAACATCAGTGAGATCAAAGATGACACCCTTGTTGGTGCGGTGTCCTCTAGCCTGCTCAGGAGACTATCAAAGGGAATCCTCACTATGAGCCTAGCAAAGGAGCTAGCTCTGACAGGCCTGCCACTATTGCTACTACCATTCATAGTGTGCTGCCACTAGCAACATTACTGATATGCTCTTCCTCAACAGTCACTTCCATCAACCACCAGCTTCAAAGATTTGTCTTGAGTCCTAGAGATATCTGGCTGTGATAAACAAATGCTCATGACTTCAGATGCAGTAATGAGCATTTGTGAGCTATTCTGAGGTATCACGACATTTTCCTCCAGCTTCCACAATATGTAATGTCAATTTTAACAATAATACTTGCACTACATAGACAATTTTTGGTTAGTAAGGAGACTCCTTTTGAGTAACATAGCTTTTGTTGTGGTGATACTTTGAGGTGGGTTTGTCAACAATCTCATTGGCTTGTCAGATGACATTAATATGTTGTCAAAAGATCTATTCAGCTTTATAGCATAGAAATCCATTATATCTATTTAGAATACTGTCCATGTAAGTATACTACCTGTCATAATAATTACAAAGCATTATTAAAAATCTAATTATATATCTAAGTATTCCTAGATCGTGCTAGTTCGGACTGAAGGTGGGCAATATGGATATCTCTCTCAGCAATCTCCTGTTGAGCTCTCTCTAGATCTTCTTTGCATTTCTGCACTTGAAGACTAAGTTGGATGGCATCAAGCCAGTGAGCACTCAGGAGACTAGTATACATTACATTAAATGTATTCTGAATGTCAGTCACTTGTACCTTAGCCTCCCAGTGCATCTGCAGTGAGGCATAGCTGAAAAACCCCATGTTTGCATTCATGTGCTGCCCTGAGAGGTATAGCCAACACCCTGTCTTGGCAGAAAGCTGCTCACACTGAAAAAGCAAGTTAGCAAATCCAATTACTATATCATTAAGTATCACTTACCTGAACCATAAGGTCTTGCATGACACAGTTGAACTGCTGGGTGGAGGCAGAGGCATCTGTGATGGCTGTGGGTAATGGCTTTTGTCAGGCAATGCCTAGTCATGTTGTGTCAGACAGCAGCAGTTATTCTATTAAACATGATGTACTGAATTTAGTATTACCATGCTTTACGCCTTCAACCAGGCCATATATAGGCTTCTTGACCATAGCACATGGAGATTTTGAGGAAGTTGGTGTCCTGGGGTTATTTTCCAGGGTGCCTTCCTTGCTTTCATCCATCTCAGCGAAAGCAACAGGCATAGAAGGTAAAGCTAGAATCATAGAATATTAATATAGGAGAAAATTGAAAGAGAGATGACATGAACTTGTGAAGCCTGTCATCTGTGAAGTGACACAGTCAGGCACTTGGAGTTGGGGGTCAATGGCAAGTGCCAAATGCTTAACATGTGAACTTTTAGTAGCATGAGATGCATTTCAGGAGATACTCACTGTATCAGCTGCCCTTGGAGGCATATGAGGTGCAGAGTCAACAGTGGATTGTGTACTTGAGGCTGGAGGTCCAGCCATGGTCAGGGAAGGTTGTGTAGGCATTGCAGGATGACCAGCTGTGGTAGGAAAAGGTTGCATAGGCATTGTAGGATGACCAGCCATGGTTGGAGAAGGTTCCATAGGTGGTGCAGGAGGATCAGCCATAGTCGGAGAAGGTTGCATAGACAATGTGGGGGGACCAGCCATGGTCAAAGGGGATTGTGTAGGCAATATAGGAGGACCAGCCATGGTTGAAGAAACTGGGGCTGTATTGAATGACAACTGGATCATGAGATGTGAGTAATTGGAAAGGATTAAGGGGACAGAGCTCACTGGTTGAGGCATGTTCACAAGAGAATCTTGTAGCTGGGCTATATTATAGTAACTCTTGAGTCTTTTGTGTGCATAGAGTGAAGAGGAAATGGACAAACCTGCATTGGCACTTTGATTTTTCTGTTTTGATAGCTGAAATAGAAATTAGTCAAGGCAGTGGAGAGAGAGCTCAGGAAACACTTATGACTTATGTACATAATTGTGCCCAGCTGAAGTGTGGGGGCATTGCGAACACAGTGGGGAACCAGGGCATCTCCAGCAGCAACAACGTGCATGAGAGACACAAGGGGTCAACTTTGCCATAGCAAAACAGGGGAGAACCAGAACCTAGACAAGAAACTTGAGTTAGTACCTTTATATAACATTGATACACCAATTATCAGATGCAATCTCCAGATCTGGGTCTGATATATTGTGTCAAGGACATTCAGCTTGAACAGTTTGGCCATGCCTCCTTGTAACAAATGAACCATGCCACACATATATGTGCAAACCATTTTCAGTGAGTTTTCAGTGAGAACTGAATGGAAACTGAATTGCTCCACATCCATAATCTTGCTGAAAACAAGGTTGCACATACACTCTACTATGAACAAATAGTTTGAGCTAGGGGTTTGGCTAATATTGACTAGTGCCCTGAAAAAAAAGTAGAGTGCTGTATAATCCAAAAAAAATAAAATAATAATAACTGCACAATTCAGCAGTGATGCATCAGAGCCAGTTTGAACTACCTCTGAAAAATCTCCAAGGAAACTTGCTCTATGGTCATGGCCTCACTCTTGGAACTTGAGAAAATTGAGGTTGATACCCCTCTATCTTCACCAGTCTTGTTCACCAATGACTCATTTGATGCACATGACATCCAAGAAGTTGTCAGCCCTATCAAAAGAGTGAGGTCAAGCAGTAGTGTCAGACAATCAAAAAGGTGGAAGAAGGAAACCATACCAAGTTCCAAACAGGTGCCAGATGAAGTTGTGCAGCCATTTTACAGCTCTGATGATGAGCTTGACCCAGCCAATGAAGCACTTGTGGATGGGTATACCAGATATGTCGCAGCAGTCACAGAACAGCTGGCTGGCTTTTACCCTCTTTCGAATGAGCTGTATGTTGTACAGGGCTGGGACGACAAGTTCAATTGCGTTAAGGTGAGTTTGGGTCTTTGTTTGGTAGTGTATTAACTCACCTGATTTTAGAACACCTGGTATCACTTGCAGCGCGTCGTCGCTGGGAATGATGTCCATGTCGCCTGTGTTTGTCCCCGAGGTCACGGCGCTTCACAAATGCCTTGCATCCATGAACAATATATCCAAGATTTCTATGAACGGATCATCACACAAAACCACCTAATAAACTCACTCAACCAAGGCCGTACGTTGCCTAGATGTAGGCTAAGCTCTTATTGACCCTGGGCTATGTTTCACAGAGAAAACTGTCATTTTATTTGCTCGTCAACAAGGAGAGCATGGTTCACACCTGAATTGGTTTTCGGTGGCTGGTCGGCAACTTGGTAGTCATACCGTTGTCTTATTTGATGGTGATGACACGGGAATGGGATCGTGGATGTGCATGAAGGATCACGAATCGATGTGTCAGCATGTCTTGCTTGCCCAGGACGAGCTGCAAAGCATGCTAGAAGCAGATGGGAGCCACGTCGAGGAATGGCATGAATTGAATGTTGATCAAAGTGTGTGTAGGCTTGTTGTATCTCGAGCTATACTGAAAGTGTTAGCAGCGGGTGGTGAACCGAAGAATATTGACACCTCGGTATCTTACTGCGCTATCATGCCCCCGCTGTGGTGCTCGCTACCAGGCGATCCTGAACTCTATGAACGTCCTTGCCCCATGGAGGGGGATCCTGGAACCATCAGGCTAGAAGATCACTCACGATGCACATGCGGTATGAAGTATGATCCAACTCTACCAACAACCCGTGCACCGTGCGTGATATATGGCTTATCCAGGGCAGTGAACGCCGAGATCGAACTCCAGCGCTGCCCAACCTGCGATCCTTGATGATGACAGTTCATTGGACCTGATGCATGAGAACATGGGTTTTTTTAATTGGAGCAATCATATTTTGTTCACTCATGACTTGTTAGATGATATACAAGTGATACTCCATGTCAGAGACACCATTTGCAGCTTGGGTATCAGTTATCAGTGGCCAATATGAAACATATAGGTTGTGTCATCCATTCATATCTGTGGGCTTGTTCCATTCTGCATGGTTCATGTTTGTCCAGCTGCAGGAATTCAACAATGATATGACATGCATGATCTGTGGGCCTCTATCCAAATAATGTTATCTGGGATGGTGTAACTGTGGCCTTCAGCAAGAAAAAGGTCTTATCTTCCCTTCAGCCACTGACAATCACATACACCAACTCTCCCATCTGTAGCAACATCCACTATCACCCTGCCCAGCAATTGATCCCGGATCATGAAACTCACTGACTTGTCCTGAAAGCATTAACCAGTTGTAGACAAATGGGAAAGCAGTCTGAAAATGTGGAGTCCACCATGGAAGAGGTCAAGTATGATGCTACAATGCAAGAATGTGATCATGTTGAGGTAGTGAAACTGGCCAAAGAAAAGCTGAAGCAGATCAATGTAGGGCTGGGTACAGTGTTCACTCAAAAACTCAGATTGGAGAGTGGGACAGCCATCCCAGCACCTGCCTACTTTGAGCTCTTTTGACAAGTGAGTTTTCAGCAGATTTACATACCTGAATCTAAATGGCTGGATAGATATCCTCTGATGACACTGTATTGCACCTTGGGACAAGCGACAACTTTGTCATCCTGGATGAGTTTCTACTCAACCCCATGCCATTCAACACATCCTGCCTCATCTTGATTCCAGTTCTTTATCAGGTTC
>JAEUWS010000412.1:0-10465 GCA_018524945.1 Podaxis sp. C-F-92630
CTGCATGACATCACTGTTAAGTCACAACATAACTAGCCTATTGTAATGTAACCATGCTAATATAGTCCATTGTAATCTTATTACATAGTCCATTAGTATTACAATCTAGTAAGGTAGTCCATTTCAAATCTATGTAATGTTGTCTGTTTCAAATCTCTATATAATGTAGTTCATTTCAAATCTCTATATAATGTAGTTCATTTCAAATCTAGAGTTGTCTGAGGGGGAGTCAAACCCACAGCCTTATAAGTAGGTATTGTTATCCTAAAGGTGAGTAACCACTACACTAAAAGTCCATTAATGTGTATGTAGTTAATAAGCATTTATTCACTTGAGCTCTCCTTTGTTTTGGAAGCTCAATATTGGGCAACATTGTCCAGTGTCTCATGAACTCAGAGGAATAGAGGGATCTACTGGGTATGGTAGATTAAACAGAAGTCCAGCTGAAGCAAGCTGATAATCCTGATCATCTGATTATCATACTTATGGTGCATGACATTTTCACAGCATTTTCCTGTCATTGTGCCTTGAGCATGACCATGCAAAATCATGACAAAATCAGACTGGAAAATCCTGATCTCAACTAGATATCTCATTGTCTGGGGACTGTCTTGCATGATCTTTCCCTTATCATTTTTATAATGATCCCTCCCCTTCAAGAAAGCAGGTGAGATGTTCACATAATACACTACCCATCATGGTAATAATGCTAAATAGAATACACAACAACATAAGGTGATATAATTGCAATATATTGCACTATAATGCTTATCAGGCCTGTTTTTGAGCTGTTATGGCTGAAACATCACACCAGTTTTTCAACAATTTAGTGATGTCATCCCTATTCTCACTCTCACCCTCATTCTCATCCTCCTTCTCTTCATCTTCCTCATCACCCTCATCCTCATCCTCAACCTCATCTCCATCATCCACCATATCAGGAGATTTTGATACCAATGCCCCAGTATCATTGAGGACTAGAGGATTTGCCCACTTCAAGCTCTTGTGACCCCAGGCAGTGTAAACTCTCAGACTAATGGGCTCTGAGAGTGCTGTTGTTTTGTTGATGTGTGAGATGGGACAGCTTTATATGAAATTGAGGACTTACTGAACAGAATTCTGCAGTCTCAGATGGTTGCTCCTTTTTGGCCTTTGTTGTTGTGGAAATCCATCCCTGTAAGCTCACCATTGGTTGGAGCTATGAAGATCCTTTGTCCTTTACATCTAAGAAGAAACCATTCAAGGTTCTTTTGCTCCATGTACTTGAAGACTTGCAGGACACATGTTCACAACTATGCAAAACACTGCTCAGCATCCCAAGTTTTCTCAAATTCAAGAATTGTATTGTCATTTGTCACTGTGAGTCCATGCTGTGCAAGGTAATTGATGTGACTGGCATTTGGGCTCTTCATGAGTTCAGGATACCCTGTTTCTTGGTTATTCTTGAACATTGAACTAATAGTGGACTTGGCCCACCTCAGTTGCTCCTTCTGGAACACAGACTACTACAGACACCCCAAGTCCTCCACAGCCACCTGGAGTGACCTTTGCTGTTCTCTGAGGGGTATATGGTAAGCTAAATGCCTCTCCATTATTATGCAAATACTCACTGCTTTGCTTGGAGGCCAAAAGCCTATAGACATTTCCTTCTTTGCATTCTTCATGCTGGAAAGCATGTGGAGCCCACTCTCACCCAAAGAAGACTTGATCTCTGCCTTGACTACACTGTCAATATCAATTGTGGTGCCACCAATTCTCCCTGAAGCCTGTTTGGAAGTAGACCTTTTGCAGGCTGTAGATGACCTCATAACCCATGAATGCATCTGTGGAGGCTGGTGGTATGTAGTAAGGTGAGTGCTTGGTGGTTCAACATTCAATAGTTGTTAAAATAATACTTCAATAGTGCACTTTTTGCTGAGAATTCAAGTTCTCACTAGTTCATTAGTCCAATTCCTACTGATCAATCCTAAAAATCAACCTCCACTCTATTCATTATCCAAATCTTCTTTCATGCTGCTGCTCTGTTATCCAGCTCTTTTCTTAACTGACTCACTGATGTCTTGATGGTCCATTTCTTAATTCTATGTTGCTATTCCTATATACTACTGTGGTATTTATCAGTCATTGCTAGCTAATATTGATAGTCTCATCTGAATTGATACTAGAATATTATGTGCCTGATACCATCTCTCTGCTTGAGGCTTCCAGATATGAAGAGGCAATTTGACTTGAATTTGGTTCTGACTACTCCATCTCAACTGAATCATTTCATGTGATGGGTATTCTTCTCCTGTAGGCTCATTGCTTTGAATGTGATAGCCATGAGGTAGGAGTGCTTGTTACTGTACATTCTGAAAGGCTTTTGAGAATATCTGCTCAATTTCTGGATTGTCCTGGAATGGATAGTTGGAGGTAGGAGGTACAATGCCATCATGTTGAATGTTTTGTTTTTGGTCCTCTGAGATTTGAGTGATCAAGGTACTCCATTCCACCTCATCAGCTCTTGTTTGACCAGGGTGGGAGTCTTTAGATGCTTCAGGGTACCTCTGAAGTAGATTTGGGTGGACATTGTGAAATTCATCAACATAAACACCTGCTGATATGCAGCCAAGAAATTGCAAATTCTAATTTAGATTTATTAAGCCTTTATAATGCCATATACAAAAGATGTACCTACACTTGGGCTCTTTCCAGCACTTCTCAATGGATGAAGATTCCACATTCTCTGGAATTCTAGGCAATCTTGGTTGATTTCATTGAGAAAGAGATGGTGCAGTAGCCAAAGATGATGGGAATTTCAGTGATCAAAGTGGTGAATCTCTGAAAGAATGCCTTCCACTGCCAACAAAAATGTTTTCCCACTTCTCCCCATAGATGTTCAATTCTTGTATTATAGGTAGAGCTTATGTTATTGCATATTTATGAGAATATATGGGGAAAAGCATCATACTCATGGTCCCCATAAGAATGAACCACTGTTAGGTCCTTGTTGCATGATCATATACACTGACACCAAAATATTCTCACTTCCATGATCTCCATGTACACAGGATAGGCAATCATATTGCTCTACTGCTTGCAGAAAGAGGTTGAGAACAGTAGCTACTCTATGATTTATACTTGCTTTAAGGCCAGTGACCTGAAGAGAAAAGTATCAGTTTCATTTACTATAAGAAAGGAAATCAACCTACAAGTTTAGAATACCCATCAATGATTCCATGAATCACAATTCCCCATGGCATAAGCTTATGGTGACTATCAAGATGCCAAATACTATTGGGCCATTTTACATAGTACTGCTGTCTCTGTACTGCTTTCCTTTGCTGGAGGACAAAACCAACAGGGTCTACATGATGGAGGAATTTGATGACATGCCATATTTGGTTTTGTAGCCCTTGTGAATGAAGGTAGCCAACCAAGTACCTAATCCCAACTTGAGGCTTTGCTTCCTTCACAACTCAAACAATTCAATCCAATTGTTCATCACCAAGGGTATGAAATCTGCATGAAACACCACAGGCAGCCATACAAGACCTAAGTGTATGTCAATGAATGCCAATCTCTCTTGCTAATCTAGAAATTGTTATGTTTCTTTGAGGTTTCATTGCCTCAGAAAATAGGTATAGATCAATGACCTTTCTTGGCTGACCTGGCTGTTCACTGTGGACAACATTTACAGGCTCCAATTGACTGATCTTCATTTTGTCCCTAGTAATCATATGTAATCAATATACCTCAATGGAGTAAACTCAGTCAAATACCTAATTGATGTTTTCTGTGTTGTAATTAACAGCTCTGAAATGACTTTCCCAAGCTGTTGTGCAGATTTCTCCAGCTACTCTACTGGCAGAGGGTGTTGGTGATTATCTGCAAGAGACTGAAGTAAAGGAACAGCATTATTGATAAGAATCAATGCATACTGTTAGAGTTGCACTGGATCAGCAGCTTCAAGCTGGAGCAAGCAAAGGGAGTGTTGGTATGAGTTGCTGATGATTGTATGAGCTGAAATAGTATTTGCAGGCCATGATTCTCCTGCTTTGAGTATTAGTAAACTGGGAAACAAGGCAGTAGACATGGAAGATGCAAGGCAGATAATTGTGTATTCACTATCAGCAGATTCTATCACCTTGTGTATGCAACCCATTGTGATTATGTCATGTTCATTCTTTGCCTCAGCTTCTCATCATCATTCTCCCATGCACATAGAATGGCACCCAGTTTATTATTTTGAAGGTAGGCATTATGTTTTCCAGGTTAGTGTGTTTCATGATATCATATGGTCTTGTCATCATCTGACTTCTTGTTCACCTGCTAGGTTGACAATACCCTCTACAAGCCTCATGTCAACCTTCTGAAGCACCACTCAGAGTACTTTCAGAATATGTTCAATGACTGCCAAGCTGCCACAAATAGTCATGGAAAGGAGGGAACATGTGATGAAAAACCCATTATCCTGTCTCAATCAAATCACTCAGGACCATTTTCATCCAATGACTTCAATAATTTCCTAGCATAGTTTTATTCTACTTTGTGAGTGTTTCTCTGCCTGGTATCTGAAGCCAAAACTTATAGACTATAGACTACAGGAGTCTAGTCTGCAGAATGTGGACTATTGGATTGGAGTCATGAAAGTTGCTCACTTTTATAACTGTCAAGTTGCTAAGGTAAAGGCAAAGGATCAGCTCACAATGTGCTTGGATTACTCCAGTGATCAGCCTGTACCAGCCATTGTATTTGGGCTTCAACACAAGATTCAACAGTGGTGTGAAGCTGGATTCTGTACATTGGTCAAAATGCCATTTATGTCACTAAGTGCTGAAGATAGCAAAAGGATTGGGTGGTGTGTTTCTGTGGCTGTACACAAAACTCAATTGGCTATCTTTCAATATCAGTGCTAGGTTGCTTTTCTCCCACCTCAAATCCCACACCATCCAGAGATCTGTACCTGGCAACAACAGTGACAATGTGAAAAGGCACTCAAGAACAGATGGTGGGTGGAGGTCAGACATCTTATTCTTGATCCACAGTTTCCATGCTTCAGTGATGAGTTGAAGGAGAGGATAACTACACTCAAATTTCTGGGGATGACACCAGGATGTTGGGAGAGAACCTTGGAGCAATGAGATGGGTGGGAGCATATCTTTGACCAGGATGAAGTAATCCTGGCTGAATGTGTAGTAAAGTGCAGAAGCAGTTTGGACCATGGTTTGACATTGAGTTGGAGTAGCTTTGATACTCTCAGATAGCCACTGTCTATCTATATGTGCTTACAAGAAATGTGATGTGATGAAATATGTGATGCATGATGTGATGTGATAATTTTTATACAAAAATAACACTATAGTTCCAAGTACAAAAATGAAACCACTATGTGAACACATCCCAGATGAAAAGCAACTCACCATGGCAAACATTCATAGATTTGTATGGTGTGTATTTTGTGGTGTTATAGCATTATTTTTGTATAAAAATTATTACATCACATCATGCATCACACATTTCATTGTGCCCTACACAGCTAAAGTCAGCAAATCAACTCTATTTATGAAGTATGCTCTGTATTTTCTATATTGTTCAAACATATTGCTGTTTTTTCCTCCACTTAGGCATGTTCTATATGATATTTTATTAAGTTATCAAATGCTTTTATCTGAGGATATATTTGATCAGGCATGAATGTTCTTTTGATATAAGCATATACAAACAATAGAACCATCTGGACATGTTGATCTAATGATTTCCACAGGATTTCCTGACAAACCACTTGGGATTATATAGGCCAGTGACTGAAAGGGCAAGGAGAAAGCACAATAAGAGTCTGAATTATTGTAGACAACAGTGATTAGAAGTACTTATAAACATAAGAGAACATCATTGAGGCATTGGGGGACAAGAGCCTGAGTTGGCACAGATTTTTCCATATGTTCTTGAGTTCATATACAATAAATATGATGGTGTAGTATACTATATTCACATGGGCTACCCATATGTCAATGCCCTGTTGATGCCAGATAAACATACTACTCCTATGGGCAAAAACCTGAGATGTTTGACAGAAGAATACTAATGCTTATGATTGTATTATGTATGTTCTTTGTGCCTCTATTACAGAGCATGAGCCTTTATTCAGACCTAGTTTCTGAGTATTCACCTAGACATAAGTATCAGATAACTAATAAATAGTATACAGAACACAACCATCAGAAGAAATATTGCATTTAAATCATGTAAAATATAGCAAAATTTTTAAATGGAGTAGATTTGCTGACTTCAGTGGTGTGGGGCATGATGAAATGCATGATGTGAACCATGACATGATAATTTTTATATAAAAATTATCACATCACATTGCACATCATGTTGTGGTTCATGTCATGTATTTCATTGTGCCCCACACAGCTGAAGTCAGTAAATCAACTCCATTTATAAAATTTCTTATGTTCTATATGATTTAAATACAACATTTCTTCTGACAGTTGTATTCCATATACTACTTATTAGTTATCTAATACTTATGTCCAGGTGAATACTCAGAAACTAGACCTGAATAAAGGCTCATGCTCTGCAAAAGAGGCACAGAGAACACATATAATACAATTATAAGTATTAGTATTCTTATATCAAACATATCAGGTTTTTGCTATAAGAGTAGTATGTTTATCTGGCATCAACAGAGCATTGACATACAGGTGGCCCATATGAATATAGTATGCTACACCATCATATTTATTGTATATAAACTCAAGAGCATACAGAAAAGTCTGTGCTAACTCAGGCTCTTGTCTCCTAATGCCTCAATGATGTTCTCTTATATTTATAAATACTTTTAATTGCTGTTGTCTACAATAATTTGGACTCTTATCACACTTTCTTCTTGCCTTTTTAGGCACTGGCTTATATAATCCCAAGTGATTTGTGCAGAAAATATTATGAAAATTGTCAGATCAACATGTCTAGATAGTTCTATTATTTATATCAAAAGGACATTTATACCTGATCAAATATACTCTCAGACAAAAGTATTCAATAACTTAATAAAATATCATATAGAACATGCCTAGGTAGAGGAAAAAATGGTAATATATTTGAACAATATAGGAAATACAGAGCATACTTCATAAATAGAGTTGATTTGCTAACTTTAGCTATGTGGAGTGTAATGAAATGTGATGCAAACCACAGCATAATGTGTGATGTGATATGATAATTTTTATACAAATATTGTTACCCATTGCATTATACATTATATTTTCACAGACACCTCAAATAACTGAAATACTCTGCATAGTTGTAAAATCCATTTGAACATATAGATTTAAGTGACATCTAAGTACTGTGGACATGTTTTAAGCAATCTATTTGAACTGTTAAGAAAGCTTCAAGTGCTTTCAGCCAACATTACCTCCTCTTGATCAAAAACATGCTTCCACTCTTCTCTTCTTTTCAATATCACCTCTCAGTATCCAAATGTCATCTCTGGAAAATGAAATAAGGCCAACTTCTCTTTGATCTCCTTATGAGTACAAGCAAACTGAGGATCAAGAAGGGGATGTCCAACTTCAATCTACTACCCATTCTCAAAGGCCCTCTGACACCTCTTCCATTTGGACCTGGTGCAGTCAGATGCATAGTTATGATAAACCTGAGATGGAAGGAATACAACTTGATGACAATACTATAGTATTCCAAGTTGACACTTGTGTACAGCTGCAGCAACCCTCCATTGGATTGCCTCACTGTCAGCCATAGTGAGAGATGTGAAAGGCCTGTTAAACAATGCATAAAAAATTAGCTTCAAACCATTTCTGAATTTGAAGCCCAAGAGTACATTCAATGACCACTGTCATATCATCATCACCACTATAAGTCAAGTGAATCACAAGGTGATCCCTGGCCTCCTTCTGAGCAGGCTCACATTCAAGAAAGTGTGTAACCTTCATTACACTGATTCCATTACTAAATTATTGAAAAACAAGTGTGACATTTTAGCTGTAATAGCTCAAAAATGGGCCTAATGGGCATTATAGTATAATATATTGTAATTATATTCTATTTAGCAGTATTATATAAAATTATCATGATGGATAGCATAGGTAGCATATCATATAAACATATCACCTACCATCTTTAAAGGGGGGAGATCATTATAAAAATAATAAGGGGAAGATCATGTGAGATGGTCCTCAGACAATGAGTGATCAGAATTTTCTGGTCTAATTTTGTCATAATTTTACACAGTCATGTAAAGGCACACTAACAGGAAAATGCTGTGAAAATGTCATGCACTATAAGTATGATAATCAGGTGATCAGAATTATCAGCTTGCTTTAGCTGGACTTCTGTTTAATCTACTATACCTAATAGATTCCTCTATTCCTCTGGGTTCATGAGACACTGAACAATGTTGCCCAACATTGAGCTTTTCAAGCAAAGGAGAGCTCAAAGTGAATATATGCTTAGTTACTACATATGACACTAATGGACTTTTAGTGTAGTAGTTACTTGCCTTAGGATAATGATATCTACCTATAAGGCTGTGGGTTTGACTCCTCCTTGGGATAACTCTAGATTTGAAATGGACTATCTTGCTAGATTGTAAAGATGGACTATGTGATAAGATTGCAATGAACTATATTAGTATAGTTACATTACAATAGGCTAGTGATGTTGTGACTTAACAGTGATGTCATGCAGTTTGATAACAGCCTCTATATGATTATATACAAATAAACAGTACCAAGTACTTAGAGTTATATGATATCAGCATGAACAAATAACACCTAATGGGTTGCTCTAATACCAAGTAAGTAGGAAGTGTCCTAGCATCTCTAAATATTTTATTGTGCTGAATTGTATTAAGCCATGATAACTGATGATAGTTCTTTAACATTTGTTATTATTTTGTTATCTAGCTATTTCTACCTAGCCATATCTAGTGTTATCAGGAGTCCAATAATATTACCTCAGATTACTTGTCTGATAATGGATTATGAGTGTCTGATGTATCTGTTATTCTCTGATCAGAAATCCTAAATTTTAGTGATGCTAATAGGAGGCATCCTTGGTAGGCTGAGTGCATCTGGGCCTATTAATTGAGGTGTAAGATGAAGCCAAAGAGAAGATCAGACAGGTATACTCATATCACAAGATAGAAACATAACAAGAAGTGATCAAAGTCATGAGATGAAAAAGGACCCAAATCTGACTCAGCCAATGAGAAAACAATAGGCTCTTCATCAGATGATCTTTGAATCTGACAATTCATGAACAGGTTCCACAGAAACTCTGATTGGCATATAAGAAGGTCCAAATAGAGTTTGTACAGGACATTTCTGACCTGAAGATTAAATTGTAAGCAAATTTCAAGGTTCTAAAGGCAGAGAAAGCACTAACCTTAAACACATGATAACCATGTTCAAAATAGTATATGCTATGCCACTGTACCATATCAAGAGGTGGATAGAATAGTGATTGTCAATGTTCTATAGAAAGAATTATATCTGCATTGTTCTGTATATATGTTCAGGCCATGTTCCCTCTTACATACTGAACATTGGATTAGATCAGAGATAACCTGCAGTATTCCACATTGAACTTGGCAACTCCTCTTCAGGCTCCTTGTCATTGTCTCTATTTCCTCCACTACCTATACTTCAATCAGGAGGTGTATGGCTGGTGAATACAGCATCAGCTCATAGTGCCATTTTGCAACCCTATTATCCTAGGCTGTAGTTACTTTGGCTTGAAACCACAGATCCACTCCAATTGCAGCAATGTGTATCAATGCTTTTAAATGATGCTGTTCTCTTACTTCAAGCTCTTGTAGATGACACCTTACAGCCTCTCCCAATTAATTAGCTAGCCCAATGTGTACAGCTTGTTGGGAAATTAGTCTTGAAGTTATTTATTTCTAATCAGAAATCAATAGCATTGTATGTTCTGCATCCTTTTCTCTGACTAATACTGCTTATACATGTTTATTAGGGACAACAATGATGTTGTCAAACTTGATCCAGTGATTACTGTGTGTACTGGGAGACCAGAGCACCCATGGAAGCTGGTTAATCCATGGTTGCTTGCTGAGGCAATAAGACCTGGGTACAATATATCTATTAGCAGACTAGCCAGGGAGATTGGCATACACTGACATGCACTCTGCTCATATATGGCTACATGTGGAGGGTCATGAGAGTTCCATGCCCTCAGTGATAGGCAGCTCAACCAGATCATCCAGATTGTGAAAGGAGCCAAGCCTCAAGCTAGAATCTACTATATCATAGGATATCTTTGGTCACAAGGACTATGTATTCACATATTATAGGTCATTAGGTCTCTGCACCATGTGGACCCTATTGGATATGTACTGAAGCAATGGCAGGCCATTAAATGGTGCCAGTACTAAGTGAAACAGTGTTATAGTGAGGCTTCCTCAGTCTGTAAGGAAACCTGATACATATCTGCAGAT
>JAEUWS010000335.1:0-10458 GCA_018524945.1 Podaxis sp. C-F-92630
TAGTTACTTGCGGCAATAGACTTCGATTTAAAAAAAAAAAAAAAAAAAAAAAAGAGAGCCAATCACGAATGGTGGGGGCCAACCTGATGGAGTCCGGGTGAGCGCTGTGAGGTCCGTAAGAAAAAAGCCTTTCAGCCGATGCAATAGAGTCTGTGAAAACTACAATACAATTACATTTCATAGATGAGGCAAAAGAAATGGAAGAAAAGAGGCTGAGACGAAGAGCGTATGATTCAGCATCAGACGAGAGAACCTCTCCACAGGGAAGGGTACGAGAGGAGAGAATGTCTTTGTCAGACAAATTGAAAACTAAATACAAAGAAAGGGCAGAGAAAGAAGAGGAAGTGGGAACAGAAGCATCTGTAGCGACAACCAGAGAAGAAGAGGAAGAGAAAGCTCGATCTCTGACCACCGAGGCAGCTTCGAGATGTCGAGCGCGAGTGGTGTCATCCACCAGAGTAGGGATCCTGTGGAATGTGATTTGGTTTGGGAACAGATCAAGGATGCGGTTCCCAGGTCTTGCGGAGGGGTGAAGGAGTTGGAAGGTGTCCGTGATAAGTTGAGCATCAGACACGAAGTCCAATGCCGTGGATCTTGTTTTTGACTCACGTGCCTTGATGTGGTCAATATCCCTTGTGAGGATTTTGAGACCATGCGTGTTAGGAAGAGTGTGGTATCTGAATGAGCATCGTTTGGCTAGCTTGAACAGATGGAGATGGATGGGGATGAGGCCAGCAATGGCCTCGATTCCACCAGTAGGGGTGGTGCGGAACGCTCCAGTGATCCAGATCGCTGCCATGTGTTGCATTTTGTTCAATTGTTTAATGAGGCCTTTACAGCGCCCATGATGATTGAACCAAAGTCGGAAGCCATACATAGCGATAGGGACTATGCATGACCTATAGAGGAGGTGTTTGTTCTTTGGTGAGAGGCCTCGTATGGAATTGCCAAGGAGTCTCATGCATTTAACAGTAGAGAGTGCCTTGGTGGAATAAAAGCGGACATGTTCATTAAACATGAGTCCGCAGTCAAACCAAAAACCCAAGTAACGTAAGTAGGGTTTTGGATGAATGGTGATAGGGTCGGAGCCGATTGGGTGTATTCAGACTGGGGGATTAGGCTCCTGGGAAGGACGGTTGGAGAAGTGGTAGATCTCGGTCTTGTCGTGTTCAAGAGCGAGACCCATGGAAGTGATAAACTGTTCTATGTGGCTATAGACAGAACCTAAAGAGAAGGCATTCGAAAAGAAAGACTCTGATTGTACTAAGAGGAGGCTGTCGTCAACAAATGAGACTATTTTACAAGAAGGTGATTGAGAGAATCGATATAATAAGGGGGAGAGAAAGAGAGCTGTAAGAATTGGAGACAAGGTGGAACCTTGACCTACTCCTACTGAAGCAGCGAAAGAAGGGGACAAACAATTGTTCCATGAGTAAGTGGTAGTCCTATTGGAGAGATAGTCAATGAAAAAAGAAACAACACAAGTAGGGAAACCGTGTCGAGATAAAATGGCGGTAAGGAGTGAATGATTTATGGAGGGAAAAAATTGAGCAATGTCGAAAGCAAGGACACTCGATTTGAGTCCTTTTTTCCAGCCATCGCGAACTAAATGAGTGACGTAGACGCCAGCATCTTCGGTTGAACGTTGAATAAGGCCACCAAATTGTAGTAGGTGGACTAATTCGAGGGATGTGGCATCAAATTGCATGTGTTTGGATAGCATCTTCTCAATAAGTTTGCCAAGGGTGTTGAGAAGGACGATAGGTCGGAACATTTTTGGGGTGTTGTAATGGGGCTTGTTCGGCTTGGGTATGATCACCGAAGTAGAGTCCTTGAAGTATTCCGGCCAGAAAGAGAGGCGGATGCAGTTAGATGCAAAGTTGACAAAGTCCTTTCTGAACTTCGCGTGGGACATTAGTGACTTGATGTGGGCCCATGAGAGGTGGTCTGGGCCCGGAGTGGAGGAATTGGAACAAGGTTTGAGCGCGTCCCATAATTCCTGATGGGAGAATGGAAGGAATTCTCAAGTAGGTTGGTGTGGAAGGTGAGATATGACCTCTTCGATGTCGACAGTTCGATCTGACGCTGAATTATAAGTTTGGTGTAATGCATTCCATAGAGATGGAAGATCATCACATGTTTTTCCCCAAAAAGAAATAGACTCAGTGGGAGGGAGAGAGCGTTTACCTATCCAGGACATAAGGTCCCAGGGTCTGCGCTTCTCGTTGGAAATTTCCATGATTTTGTTATCATAGAAATTATGTTTCATTATTCGAGTCATTTGTTGGAATTTCTTCCAGTTGGCTTTAGATTTATGATGGCGGAAGTTCTGAATTGCTTCAGAACACTCTTTATTCCACCAAGGTTTAGATCGTTTGCACAACCGGATAGGGATAGCGTGTTGATTCCATTTGTTGACGATGATGGAATGGAGGTTGTCAGCATATGATTTAAGATCGTTGATGTCATTGAATGATGGAGTGAGTCTTTCTACTTCAATGACGACATCAGTTAAGAAGGTGGTTTCTTCTTCCAAATCCTTAGGAATCGAGAATTTGATGTGTGGGGCCAGGATAGGTGAAGAGATGTCTATTACAGCCAAGAGGGGGATATGATCTGATTTGATAGCCAGATCATGTCGAATGGAGTGTGAAGGGTTGGTGCCATGATTGATTGAGAAAATGAGGTCGATCACGGTATGGCCTTTATTGGGGTCATCCGGAATGTGAGTGAAGATTTGATCCGGAGGGTTGTTAGGCATAGACAATGTAAGTCCCACATTGTTTAGAAGTTCGACAAACCGATCAGCTTTGGCCGAGTGATGATAGGCTTTGGGGTCCCACTCCGGTGAACAGACATTAAAGTTACCTCCCACACATACAATGGACGAGGGGATGGTACATGATTCTAAATAATTAATAGAGGAATCGTTTTCAGAGTTGGAATATACATTAAGAAAGTAGAACTTTTCTGGAAATGAAAGGGAAATGAGTTGAAAATCAGGAGACTCGATGATACTAGTTTCGGCTCGAGGAAGAAGATGACGTATGGAAATGTTGGCATAAGTAAGAGTACGTGACTTGTGCGCTTTGTTAATGATGGCCATCCAGTTGCCATTGATAGGGGGTCCTTCTAAAGGGTCTCCTTCAGAGTCTTTAATGGACGGGATATTACGCACGGACCCTAAGGGCGGTTCTTGTAAGCAAATGAGGTGAAACTTATGAAACACAGGTTTGGCTAAAATTGTATCTACAGTGTTATGGTTCTTTTGTACATTATAAAATAAAATCGAGATCTGAGATAATGAAGTGGGGGAAGGTGAGGGCGTATTAGACATTTATGGCCCTGGAGTTGAAGTCTTGGTGGTTTTTGTCCGCCTTCGTTTCCTTGAGTTTGGCAGTGAGCCACTCGTGATCAAATCAGTGCTTGAAGAATGGACATTTGTCACTGTCGACTTTGTGGTCTTTGGAGTCGCAGGACAGGCATTTGAAACCCTCAATATGAGGGCATGTGGTAACGTTGGCGGGGGTGGGGTCCCTGGGGTTTGGGCCGGGTTTGCCACGACAGCAAAAGCCATCATGGCAGTGATTATCGGTATGATGCAGGTCTCCACAGATAGCGCATTGAGGATTACGGGCTTTGCACAAGTGCGTGGGGTGACCCCATCTCCAGCACCTAGTGCAGAGGGGGTTGGCAGTGCGCATGGTAGCACCATGGAAGGTGCATATGCGATTCTCGATGAGGATGGTGTGGTTGATTAAAAGTTTGGCCCTGGTGGCCAATTGAGAATCCCACAGGTCAAAGAAAAGATTTGCAGAATCTGAGTGGGGCGAGACTCGGCAGAACCTAGGTTTGCCGACGATATGGTTCAATGTCTCACTATACTCAGTGGACATGATCGTATCATAGAAATCTTCCGCCGTGTGGGGGGTACCATCTGGCCGGAAGTACGGGATATTAGTTAGTTTAATAAAGGATTTCAACATTGGTAGAGCTGGTTGAACCGAGTTGCGAAGGTCGGAAGACGCGAAATAGGACCTGTTTGCGTCACAGATCCCTTTCTTAACAATGAGGAGCTCTTCATCAGAGGCCACTTTGTTTGTATTGAGCCAAAGTGTATGCTCGGTGATCCGGGCAGATTCTACCCTGAGTGAGAGGCCCTTTTGGTAAAGGGTGTTGTTGCAGTTCCTGACTACGAGGTCAAGAGAAGGAATAGAGACTGGTTTGAAAACATCGTTGAAGGGGACAACAATGTTTTTGTGAGATGGGCCCTGGGTAGCTTTGGGCCTGTTAGGGGAGGGGCGAGTTTGTGAGGGTGAGTTGTGGGTTTGAGATTTGATATCACCCGATGATCTCAAGAAGTTTATGATGTCTACTGGCAACATCTGCGGAAATTGGTTCTGAAGAGCTGCATACTTCTGAAGCTCGTCTGGTGAGAAGGAAGGGGTTGGTGATGAGGCAGCCCTGGCGTAACTAGCCCTTTGAGTAGATGGGGAGGGGGCATTAGACCTTGGCTTAGTCTTGTTATTGGTGGGAGGGGGAAGGGAAGGAGTTGGCTTCTTAGGAGGGTGAGCAGGTGCAACGATGGGTTTGCGCATTTTACGTTTGGTAACTTTGTTCCAGGACTTTTCTTGATCGTCTGTAGGGGGGAGAGGTGTTCCAGACACCTTCCTTTTCCAGCAACCACCACCATTAGGTTGCAATCGCACTATGGGCCACCACAAAAAGACTCCAGCCCCCGCTCACTATGAAGACGATATGTTTCGTGAGGTCCCTGAGACCCCCCAACACCTGGCGCAAATGGCTCTGGGAACTCCTATCGCCACGCAATCCTCTCCGGGAAGCGCATCACTCGAATACAAGTTAGAGTCCTCCAAAGGACTCTTATGCATTCACGATAACTCCACAGGCCAATTAGTGGTCTATGAACTCAAGAACCCCCCCGGTTCCACTACCCCTCCTCACGCTGGCGCTACTGGGCAGTCCCAGAGCACAGCTCCACCTCCAGCTGGGATGGATCTTGACATCCCTTCCTCCCCCACTCAATCCGAGTCATCTACACCCAAGGCGACTCCCTCTACTCTTCCTTCCACTCCCGCCCCTTCCAAGGTTCAGGATGAAGAAGATGACGAATTACCCAACCTCACAGAGTTCTTCATTGACCTCCGTAGGATAGTTAAGAATTGCACTCGCCAGCAGCTAATGGCGAAGTGCGATGATCGAACATATGCAACCTTCGTTGAGCTCACTAACTCAATCGATATCAGAGGAGGTTTCTCTAGTCGCATCCCTCCCCCTTGGAAGACTCCCCCTCCCGCGGGCAGTATTGCTGCCTTACTTTTCAAACCGCAGTCAACACGCGTTCAACACGAGCTGTCCCATGGAACAGCTGACTCAGCGATGGCAAATGCTGATAAAGCCCCTGCCCCCACCCCCTCCGCATCACAGCCACCATCAGGTGATGTGACGTCACATTCACAAGCACATGACAAACCCAAACCACCCTCACATGCCCCCCTTCCCCCACGTGATAAGGCTCCGTCCGTACCACGTGACCTTAAACCAATGCCCGTCAGAGCACCCCCTTCTTCCAAGCGTAAGCCTTATTACGCTACTCGCGGCCCCACTCGGCGCCAATTTTTCCTCGACGTGAGCGCTAGTGATCTAGCCAGCGCTCGCATCTCTCTCCAGTCCCTCATCATACGCTTCAATCAAGCGCTCAAACGAGCCAAGTCAACACTCAATGTTGATTCAGCTCGCTTCCACTCAGGCGTCGTCTCCTTCTCCACCAGCAGCGTCCCATCCCAGGCCGACCTCAACACTATCAAGGCCTCGCTTCCATCTGCGCTCAACAGCACTACCCCTACACTCCCTGTCTTGCAATCATTTATCAAGATCGCAGACATTCCTTTCTTCACGTCCGATGGATTCACCACCACGGTCGACCTCGTCAGGGGCGAGCTTAAGAACTCCCCCTTCTTCCCCCTCGAAGACGTGCATCACATGCGCGTCACTCGCAACTCCCCCAAATCTGATTCCGCCACTGTGTGGATCGATTTGGTTGATTCTCAACGCGGCACCCTCGCCGCCTCCCTCCTCAATAGGCGCGTCATGATTAATGGCGTGTCCTGTCTCATCAAGGGCGCTCGCTCCCACACTGGCACCCCCCAATGTCAGCGCTGCTGGCGTTGGGGCCACCCTTCTGACGCTTGTCGCGCCCGTGCGCCCAAGTGCCCTCGCTGTGGGGGGCCTCACTCTGAGGCCTCTCATCGTTCTATGGCTGGGTGTTGCTGAGGCAACCCCAAAGCAACACCTCCCATTCCCCCAACTCCCGAGGGTGAGTCATGCCCTCACTCTCCGTGGTGCCTGAACTGTTCAGGTGCCCACTCATCTAACAACCACCGGTGTCCTTACTGGTGACATCGCTTCGACCGCGATTGGATTCGCGGGCGATACCAACGCGACGCGGAGACGGCCCATAAGGGTTAGTTAAGTCTCGCGTCACCCTATGCCTTCCCTTTCCCCTCGCTCTCTAAGCGGGGACTCTGATCTTTTCTCGGACTATTTCATTCATGTTGATTGGGGCACCTGTTCTTTTTATCTCTTTTCAGTTACGTATCCTTTTTCTTTCTCTCTATAATCCCCTTGGGACTGCTATCGCGCGCCCATTTGTCGTAGGTAGAAATATTTGCGGCAATAAACTTGGATTAAAAAAAAAAAAAAAAAAAAAAGAGAGGTGTTCCAGAGGGTTTGGTGGGAGCCTCTGGGATATTCGGATGTGGTTCGGGGGGGCCATGTCAATATCTTTGGGATTAGAGGAAGACTCACCTGGCTTATTGGCCAGTTGGACTTGATTGGCAGCAAGTATGCGATCAAGTTCTTCATCACGAACAGGGGGAATAGGAGCAGGAGATGGAGTGGGTGGGGCCTGAGGACGTTTGTCCCATCTGCGTTGATTATGAGTTCTCTCTGTCATGGGAGCGGGGGTAGGAGAAAGGGTAGAGCCCTGGAGAGACCCAGAGGCATCATGAGAGGAAGAGCCCTGGAGTATCCCAGAGGCGTCTTGTGGGGAAGGAGAGGGAGGGGAAGGGAATTGTAGTGAAATGTAATCATAAAGGCGAATTGTGCCTTTACTGTAAGGGACAGACTTGTTGCGCAGTGTGTCCGAATGGGCGATAGACTGTAAAATAGAGATGATACTGGAAGTACCATCAAAAGGTGACATGTCACCGTGATTAGCCCAGTTAGAGAGGTAACTAGCGGTGAAGTTAAGAAGGGATGTAAGGAATTTTAATCCTTGGTCGTCCTTGGTGTTTGTTATGTCAATGTCACATAGAGCGTCACCGATGCGTTCTCGGATTGCTGACCAATCTGTTCCATGGGTCGCCTGCTGTTGGACATGAGGCGGAACTTCAGGAGTGGTGAAGGTTGGGATGTCGGGGAGTGGGTCGCTTAGTTGGGATTCATCCCAAGTGTTGGGGGTAGGAGGAACGATTCCAAAAGATGCTGCATAAGCTTGAGCAGCAGTAGGAGCTTTGTGAGATGAGGGTGCGATTTCGGGAGATAATAAATGAGGGAGGTTTTCAGAAGTAATTTCATGAAAAGAAGGGTGAATCGATTCCGCAATGTTTTCGTGGACAGAGGGGTGAATGGAGCGAGGAGTTGCATTACTGGAGTCGCTCGAGTTGTCAGAGTGAGCTACGGATGCAGCATCATCATCATCGTCAATACAGAGAGCCTTTGCTTGAGTAGCAAGTCTTGCATCAGTAGAAATAGATCTCTTGGTACCAATAGAGGGAGTAGGAGAAAGAACTCGCGGGAGACGATATTCTTCTTTGTTAGGCTCAAGGAATGGTCCTTGAGATGGGGAACGGGGGAGAGTTGGGGCGGGGACAGGCACCAAACTAGCGACTGAATGGCGTCGACTGATGGAACGGAGACTTTGAGCAGTGTTTTTGACAGCACCAAGAAGACCACTGTTCTTCTTGTGCTCAGACATATTGTAGAATGGATTCGTGTATTCCTTTTAGCTACGAGTAACCGACCACTGAGGGAGATGGTAGTGGTTACTGGAAAAGGAAGGATGACCCCCAGGTTTACCTTGCTGAGTCTGCTGGTCCCAGTTGTTACCATTCTGGCAGTGAAGACACTTCAGGCCAACAAGATAGTAACTCCTATATACATGTACATATCAAGATTTATCTACATATCTAGGTCCATGTCCATATCAGATTGTCTGGTCCCCCAAGATGCAAACAGTGAGCTAGGAACTGATTGGGAATGCTGGGCAACAGATGTAGATGGACAGCCAGGCAAAGGGACTGAAGGCGAGCGAGGGCTGAGACCAACGACTGTAATCGGCAACCATTGGGGCATAGGTGGCCAATCATCCCAGAATGACTCCCCCCTCCCAGTTGGCAGTACTGGAGGTGCGAATGTTGGCACTCTCTGTGCAGGCATTGAAGTTAGTGGTGCAGGCAACAATGGCACCATCAGTGTTGGATTTGCTAGTGCCAGCACTCCACTTGCTCCTGCCAGGGCTGACATTGTGGCTGTGGGTGGCAGGGTGGCCCTTGCAAGTGGCGAGTTTGCTGCTGCCAGTGGGGGACCTGCTGCTGCCCATGGGGGGCTTGCTTCTTCTGCCATGGGGCTGGGTGGTGCTGGGGCTGAAGAAGCGGTTGCCAGTGCTGGTGGTGCGGCTGGTGAGTCAGTGAGGAGAGGTGGGCCTGGTGAAGGTGATCGAGAGGAAACCATTGGGGTGGGTGGAGTGGAAGGATTTCATGGGGGTGGGAACCCAATGAATATTGCCTCAGTGGCAGGGGGGTCACCTACTGGTGGATGCAGATGAACAGGAGGGGCAGGCATGTTGGGAAGGCCAAGGTATTCACACACCTTGTCAACCCTCTTTGTCAGGCTTTCCATGGCCATCCAAAGATGTGTAAAGCAACTGGCCGCATCAGTATAGTCTTCCATTAGTTGTATCCTAGACTGGGTAATGATGCTGTCCAGCTGACTGGCCAATTGCCTCATCTTTGCCTCCATCCCATTGAGCTTCATGCTTGTGTCATTGTGGAAGTGTTGGTACTTGCCGGCTACCTTGAGCAGAGAATAGCCATAATAATCGATGCCCTCTCAAACTACATTGCCACTGTCAGCACATGTATGGCAACCGAAATAAAATATACCTTACCTTGCTGGTAGTCCACCTATAGAACAAGACAAGGTATCTGATGTGTGGTGCCTTTTGAGGGCCCAGCAACTAGTTGAGCTGGTGGGGGGCAAACCATTCTTGGGGCCAGTGGTGGTCTGCTTGGTTGTGCTGGAGGTTGAGGGTGTGCTGGTGCCACCTCATCATCACTTGTGGGCCCAATTGCCTTGCATTTCATGGGTTGTGCTTCATCATCCGTTGTATCCATGGACACCCACCTGCACTTTCTTGTATCCCTCCCTGGCTCTTGGGGTCGAGGAAGCATCATTATATTTTGGCTGGGGCCCAGGTACTTCTTCTGGCACTCATGAGTTTCCCTACTGGTGACCAGGGTACATCACATCTTCAGGTGCCAGCAACTCACACAGGCCCTGCCACCAATATTTTCCTCACAATCCTTCTTGGAGTCACATCGTTCACATGGTGGATTGTTGATTCAGCTGCTTGGTTCAGGGGCCCAGCAATAGAAGGGCCTTCTGGTCAGTTGTCTTGTGCCCTCCCCTTGTGTCTCCTCCCCTGTGGTTGTATTGGGCCTCTCCTTTCCTTTTCCCTTGTCCTTTCTCCTCTTACTCTCCTTCTGAACTGCCCATGCCTTTCCCTTCTTACTTTGCCCAGCTGCCTCCAACCCATCTGATGAGGGCTGGTAATCATCAGTTTCCAGTCCTGATTCCTCTGGCAAGGGTATTTGGGGCAGGACCAGCTTGTATGCTGCCTTCCTCTTGGGCCGACTGGGACCGGTGACTGGGACTGGCAGGGTTGCTGCCAGTTGGGGTAGCTGCCATATTCCACCTGGTGCCACCTCTGGAGCTGATGGGACATTGCCAGGTGCTTCTGAAGATGACACACTTGGGTCTGGAAGCTCCACCATGACCCTTGGATGCAATGCGTGAGCAGCCACTGTCACAGTAGCCAAATGTGATGGTGCTGGTGAATTGGGAGGGGGAGGTGCTGGTGCCCTTTGCAGGGGAGGTGCTGGTACCCTTTGTGGGGGAGGTGCCAGTGCCATTGGAGGCTGAGGTGCTGGTGTCTTTGGAGGGCAAGGTGCTGGTGCCTTTGGTGCATGAGGTGCTGCTGTGGCTGGGGGGTGAGGTGCCAGTGTGGTCGGGGGGTGAGGTGCTAGTGTGGAGGGCGAGTGGCTGGTGGTGTTGGACAGGGGTGTGTGGGATTTTCTAGCCTCATTGCCCCTTGCAATGCGGCTGGTGACTGTGTCCCTGTAAATACAGGCACTACTGGAGGGGGTGGTACTGGAT
>JAEUWS010000333.1:0-10427 GCA_018524945.1 Podaxis sp. C-F-92630
ATAACAATTCAAAGAATACAAGTACAAATCATAAGAAAACATAAAAGAAACTAAATATAAAGAAAATCATAATTGTGAATATATAATATATATTCGACTTTTGGTGTATAATCATAACATCCACCCCATCAGCTCTCACCCAGCCAACATCCACCCCAAACCCTTTTTGCAGTACCTAGGCTTCTGGTTTGACTGCTCTCTTATGTTCAATGAACACATCCAATTCTACTCAACCAAGGCACTCTCTACCATCAAATGTATGAGACTCCTTGGTAACTCTATCCATGGCCTTTCTCCCAAAAACAAAAGACTACTTTACAGATCATGCATAGTCCCAATCACCACATATGGCTTTTGACTTTGGTTCAACCAACACAGCCAATGTCAAGGCCTCATCAAACAGCTCCAGAAAATGCAGTGCGTGGCTGCCATCTGGATCACAGGCACCTTTCACACCATCCCCTCAGGTGGGATTGAAGCCATCACTGGCCTCATCCCCATCCACCTCCACCTATTCAAGTTAGCCAAATGCTGCTCATTTAGGTACCATACTCTACCACCCAACCATGGGCTCAAAATCCTCACATGTGATATCAATCACATTGAAGCACATGATACCAAAATCCAATCCACAGCACTTGATTTCATGTCAGACACCCAACTAATCACTGACTCATTTCAACTCCTCCACCCATTAGCCAAACCTGGCAATCATATTCTTGATGTCTTTCCCAAACACATCAAATTTCATAAAATGCCTATGCCCATCAACAATAACATCTGCACCTGTCACCTTGAATCTGCCTCTCATATTTGTGATCAAGCCTTCCTTTCCCCAACTTCTATCATAGTCTCTACAGATGGCTTGGTACCTACTTCTTCTTCCTTTTCTGCTCTTTCTGCTTATCTAGTTTTCAATTCCTCTTCTTTGGATATTCTTTCTTCACATGTTCTCCCATGTGGCAAAGTTCTCTCTACAGATGCTGAATCTTATGCTCTCCATCTTGGTCTCTTCTCTGCCATTTCTTTTGCCTCCTCTCTCAAATGCAATCAAATAGTTGTATTTACAGATTCTATCACTTTGGCCAAAAGACTTTTTACTTATGGTCCCCACAGTTCTCATCCAGACTCCATATGCCTTGCTCCTACCATCCATGACTGGCTCTCATCCTCCCCCTCCAACCAGATTGATTTCTGGTTCATCCCCTCCTCTGCAAAATGGTCCGTACACCACCAAGCGCACCATCTTGCCATGTCCATCTGCATCTGCAACAACAAGCACATGCCCTTCTGCACATCCCTTGGCTATGTTCACAAACATTACACCAACAAATACCTGTTGAAATGGAATGACTTGATGTCCTCACCCAACTACCATGGCCATAACTGGCTGCAACTCCATTCTACAGACATGGCCCCCCTCAAGCCTACATATGCCAATGGTGGCTCATGGTTAAAATATTCCATGGGTGCTGACAACAATCTGTGTGCATGCTTCACCCAATACATCACCAATCATGTGCCCATTGGCACTTTTTGTCAGCATTTCTTTCCAGGGCACTACATCAATACATGCACATGCAATGGCAAAATGCTTGAATCACATGACCACATACTTTACAAATGCCCGAAGTACCAATGTCCATACAGAGACTGGAACAATATGTTCTGGCTTCAAAACTTCCTCTCCAATAACCCTTCAGCATTCACATTTGCCAATCAAATCCCCCAAGGACCAGTCACCCTTGAACAATACAACACATGCTGTCTCTCAAGACAAGAATGGCTACGCTTACATGGAGCTCCAGATGTACACTGAAGGACCTATACCTCTTTCTTTTCACCCTTTGTACTTTATCTAGGTAGCTTGCCTTGTAGCTAGCTCCATCCTTCCTCATCTCTTCTCATTCTGTTTTTCTCTTTCTCTTTTTCTTTTCTTTTAGTTTTGGTCTTGGGACTGCTAACATGTGCCCATTTGTAGTAACTTAGTTGTTTCTGCAATAAACTTGGATTAAAAAAAAAAAAAAAGACTCAAGAAATAGTGAATGTTATGAAATAATTCCATTGTTTATTCATGTGAACCATGTATTAAAGGGGTTTGAGACAGACAGAAAAAAGGTGTATCAGAGGGGCCAACTCAGACCCAACCTACATTGTGAAAAACACCTAGACTATGGCCTTGTCAAGTCCAAGTAACTCCCAGAGCCTTGGCATGAAGTAAGGCATTCTCAAGGAGTGTTGCTGATCCTCTATCCCCCACCAAAACTTCAGCATCCTCTATATCTCTCAATAATTTCTCAATATACTCTCTAGCACCAGAAAGGTGGGCAATCCTGCCACATGAGGCATGAATTTCCAGGTACTCTGGAGATGGAAGTGGAAGTCTCTTTGGGTCATCCATGGTAAAGGTTATGTGATTCTGATACTGTGCTTGCAGAATAGGATAGTAGCTCTCAATCTTATATTGGTTTGGAGTTCCCTAATCACCATTTCTTGTCATTTAATGGATGACTTCCCATAGAAAATTTAGAAAAATTTAGAATTCCAGATTTTTTTCAAATTCAATTCTGGGAAAATCTGGACTGAGTTTGGCTCCCACAGCAGCCATGAGGTCCTGATCAAACAATCTGAATGCGATTGCTGATGTCATTACTCATGAACTATACACAGCAATGTGTTCATGTATCATATTCTGTTGCTGTTCCCTCAATGTTTGCTTTCAGAATTTTGCTCATATTGTTGAGGGAGCATAGTTGATAGTGGAAAGGAGGCATAGTTGGTATGATGTTCATCAGGTCTGTTAGCATGGCTCATTGCAAGCAGTAGTAATGTTCAAGAGCAACAATGAAAGCAGGACAAGTCTCACTTTTGCATCAAGTGGCCAGTGTACCAAATATGGAATGCCAAGGATTTGTAACTACCTAAAACAGAAGCTACAAGCATGTTTAGAACAATTTGGAATCTGGAAAGGGGTCGGGAGGCCTGTCCAGATTTCGCTATCTGGGACAATCTGGACGACCCCCCATATTTCAAATTCCTGCCCGGCATCTCGGCATCTGACCATCTGGGACAATCTGGATGGCCAGACTGTCCCAGATTGCCTATGGGAAGTCATCCAATGTCAAGAAAGAGAGAATATTGTGCACTGTTGAAACAAGCCAAAGATACAAGCTATCAAAGGCAGAATGTATGGTGGCATCCAGTGACAAAACATTCTCCAGGTGATGTATGTTGCTACCATTCAGTTCCTTGGCAATATGTGGGTAACCAAAGCTGCTTATGATAGTCCAGAACATCAATGCATATCCAACCTTCTAAATTCAGCAAACAGGAATGCAACCAGGTGCATACACATACCTCATCCAAAGCCTCCAGTTCTCTATCAGTGGATTCAGGAATGATGTGGGTGCAATGTACCCACACAAGCCTTTTATTGAGGGGAATCCTTTCCCTTAGTTCCTCATTGTTGACAGCAGACTTCCAGTCATAGATACCAGTCATGGCACAGCAATACCCATCATGCCCCAGAGCCTTGATCAATGAGCAAACTTGATTGGAGAAGTAATAATGTTGCTTAACCAACCAATTGTTTTGCCTTGCTATGGCTTTGGAGCACATTTTCCAATACCCAAGCAGTCTTGTCCACTAGTTTATCAAAGGAAGGACAGGATGTAGGTGTCAAGGCAGATGATGAAGGTATAGAGTAGGAGGATATACTCTCTGTATAAGATCAAACTGTGTTGAGTGAGGTTCACATCAGCTTGGATAAGGTAGGTTGCTATGATATATATGAACATTGCCAAATATAATGGTTGAGGTACATCTGCCCAAGTGTAAGCAGCTGCAGCTTGCCATGACAAGACACAATTTCCTTGTAGACCTGGAAGCATGCATGCTCATTTGGTGCATGATGCAAAAGGTAGCCAAGAATGCAGGAGCAGACTAATTGGCAGTTAAGAATATTGTGCTCCTCCCCCAAACTTTTGGTGAATTTAGATTGGATCTTGCTTTCAAGGCTCAAGCAAATCTCATAAGCAGTCTGGAAGTGTGTGTAGAATGGAGACAACTGTAGGTTAGCAGGAAGTTGGACAGGCAGCTGTGACATGTTTAGGGTTGCAGGTTGGAGGCCACTCTTTCAACATTTTGATATTTGAATGGGCCATGGCCACAGACCTGAGATCTGGGATCTGAGACTTCCAAATGTTGTGATGTACATTCCATCACCTCCTATTTACATAAGCACCATTGTACCTGCAAGTGCAAGGCAGGAGAACAAGTCAAGAGATGATTTAAGCCAACACCCTGCAGTGCCTAGCTCTGAAATGGACAAACTGTTGCCAATAATCATGTCTCCTCTTGCAGATGTATTGCCTCTTGTCAACATCCTCACTGAGCATTCCCTAGCATCCAAGCTTCTTACCATCCCTAGTTCAAAGGGCTACCTATCCCACCTTGCCACCCTTCCTCTTGCAGAATTACTTCAGGAGCCAATATTACTACAGACCCAATCTCACCATCTGACTTTGAGTGTCACATCTTTCTCCCACACCTCTTATCCCACTTTCATCTCCCTCCATGAAGCCACAACTACTCTCATGTTGTTCATTGAGTCACTATCCTCCTCCCTCAATAATCTCTTAAATGCAATCCTCCCCTCCCTCAAGGAAGTATGAGCACATCAAAGAGGCAATCTGACACTGTTCTGTAGGAACACAAGAAGGCATGTGTTGTGCTGGAGCAATGTGAGCAGATAGGGATCTACTTGGTATACCTATACTTATTGATATCTGTATGTGGAATAGCTACTTTGGAGAGGCTTTATGCTTGCATCTCATGTTTCTGCATTGGCTCACAAAACTGATGGCAAGCACAAGGATAAACTCTACCTCCTGCAATATTGATTTCCATACTCTTGGAGGTCCAACACTCAATAGTGCAGATGTATTTGTCACTGCTTTCAACACTATATGGGCCTAACAGGAAGCTACCCAACAGAAAGCTGTTCCCCTGGAAGGTGGATGCATTTGGGTCTGACTGACAAATGCAGCATTGGGCATATTGAATGCTCAATGACCCAAATCAAGGTCCTAATGCTAACAAGAGTAGTAGCCCTCACTTGAATCTCAGCCCTAGCCAGAGCACTAATAAGACTGATGCCAGGGAGCAAGGCAAATAATGGAGACAATTGCAACACCAATCGTTCACCAGCCATGAACCAGGGACCTGGTGGAGGTCAAGGTGGCTAGGGAGGCAAACAAGGGAATGATGGGAAAAGTGGTGGGAAGGGGCTGGATCTACCCTTGAACATTTTGATTGGCAGGCAAGGTGGGAATAGTGGTGATAAGGATAGCAGTGGCATGAACAGTGGACCACAGAAAGGCAGCAAAAATGACAGTAATGGTGGACTACAGAATCAGCCTAGTGGTGATATGAATGGTGGCCCACAAAACTGACATAACAGCCATGACAAGGGTGGAGTGCAGAACTGGCATGACAGCCTCCTGAACTTGAATGGTGGTTCACAGAAGAACATGGTGAAATTTGGCCCAACCAGTTGAAGGGGGGAGCTGGATTCTTTCATCAAAATGGACAGAACAGCAATCACCATGGCAACAAGAACAGTAGTCAAAATGGCAGAAAGAATAGTGGATGGAATGGTGATCAAGATGGTGGAGAAGGTGGCAATCAGCATGGTGGACTGTGTGATGGACAGAGTGATGGGAAGGATAATGAACAGGATGGGGGAAAAGGACTGGGAAAGGGACAGGAGAAGGGACAGAGAAAAGGATGGGGGTAGCCAAAGTGCAGGAGAACTCAAGAGCCCTATAATCAGGATGGAAAGAGCAATGAGGTGATGATGAGAACAGCAGTGGCAGGGGCATGAGGATACAATGATGGGGGTATTAGAGGCAACAGAGGGGATAACAAGGACCATAACAGAGGAGATGGCAAAGATGATGGCAAGGGAAATGACAAGGACCATCATTGTGGTGGTGGTAGCAGCAAGGATAATGATGCAGCCCAAGGGTCCACTACTGAAGAGGTTACTACCACCTTTGTTACTACCAGAGTTTTCACCACTGACATGACCACAATGTTGCCAAATGGTCAGACTTCCACCTTCCTCACCACCATGTCAGGTACTTGTACAGTAACTACAATCACTGGGACTCCCACCACAATCAGCTCTGTCAGGTTCATTTGATTGTGTGGAATGCATTTCATTGTGTCTGACTTGGACTCAGCTCATGTTCCAGGCCACCAACCAGTATCATTGGAGGTGTCATTGTGGCAGTGGACATCATTATCTTGGCTCTAGTTGCTTTCTGCATCCTGAGGCACAAGTGCTGTCACCAAACCAGGACCAGATCATCCTTACCCAGAGCCCTGAACCTTTTGTGCCTCCCAAGGTTTGGAGTGTCTCAATGATTAATGCCAGCCACACTATTCCTGCTAAGGCCTTGATCAACACCCATCCTGCAAGCAATGCCTCCATTGAGATCAACAATGCGCCATCAGCAAGCAGTGTCACAGCCCCAAAGAAGATTGCCAGGAAGAAGCCAGCCCCCTACTTTGAAGACCTGTTCAAGGATTCACCATCCAATGAACCCACACTGTCCAATTCCATTGATTTCTTGACTGGTAGCTTGTTGCTTGGCTCACAGACAAGTCCCAGTGATGATCCTTACTGGCATAAAATTCTGGTTGACTTTTCACCTGGTACTTCTGATCTAGCACCACTGCAACACCTTCCTTTCCCTCTAACCACCACCATTGATTCTTACTGAGTTGTTTGTGTTGGTTTCTAGCTTAATATGGGCCATTGTAAGAAACTTGCTGCCTCTGATTCATCAATGGTTCCTGAAGCTCCTCAACATTCATACCATGTGTCTGGGTTGAGCTCATTGTCCCACATGTCTTCTTTGTCACCTCAAAAACCTTCTGCAGCTTACCTCACTTGGGAAGCTGAATATCATTTTCAATCTGCTCATAGCAAATCCTGTCCTTCCACACCCTCTCCTACTGGCCAACTTGCTGAGAATCACCAGCAATTGACCTCTTCTGACATGGAACTTGACATTTTTGTCTCTCCTCAGCAGCCTGAGCAAACCACTCTGAAAGCTGCTCCTTCTACTCTACTGTCTACTCCCAACCCCTCCAAGGTCCAGGATGAAGATGAAGAATTCAAATCCATGTTGGACCTCCTCATGGACATGTCCCACAGTATTAATGAAGCTTGGCCCAAAGATCTTAATGGGCCAGACCCTTGCCTTTTTGCTGCCCTTTGTGACCTCATAGCTGTTATGGAGGACAAAGGCCTCTTTGCTAACTGCACTCCCCCCTCTGCTTGGTACATTCCCCCTCCTTCAGGCAGTATTACTGCCCTTCTCATTAACACATGTTAAACATGAGCCATCCCATGGAATGGCTGACTCAGCAATGGTGGATGGTGACAAAGCATCCACCCCTAACCCTCCTGCACCACCCCCCACCAAGAGTGACTTGACATCACACTCACATGACAGGCCCAGGCCTCCCTCATGTATTCCACCCCCATGTGACAGAGTCACCCCTCCCTCACATGACTCCAAGCAAGCACCCCACCCAGTGCCTCCCCCTCAACCCTCCAAGCATAAGCCATATTATGCTACTCATGGCCCCACTCAGCACTAATTTTTCCTCAATGCAAGCACTGGCAATCTTGCTAGCACTCATGTTTCTCTCCAATCCCTTGTTGCATGCTTCAACCAAGTGCTTACCTGGGTCAAGTCAGTGCTCAATGTTGACTCTGGCTGTTTCCACTCTGGTATCATTGCCTTCTTGACAGGCAGTGTCCCCTCCCAGGCCAACATTGATGTTCTCAAGGCCTTGCTTCCCTCCACACTCAAAAGTGCTGACATCACACTCCCCATTTCACACTCCTTCATCAAGATTGTGGACATCCCTTTCTTCTCATCTGACAGCTTCACCCTTACTGCAGATCAAGTCAAGACTGAGGTCACTGCCTCCCCCTTCCTCCCCCTCTCTGACATGCACCACATGCACATTGTCTGCAACTCCCCCAAGGCTGATTCCACCACTGTGTGGATTGACCTTATCAACTCTCAATGAGGCACTCTTGCCTCTTCCCTTATCAATAGGTGTGTCATGATTAATGGCATGTCCTGCCTCATCAAGGGTGCTCATGCACACACTGGCACACCCCAGTATCAATGATGCTGGTGCTGGGGCCATCCTTCCAATGCCTGTTGTTCTCTCATGCCCAGGTGTCCTCTCTGTGTAGGACCTCACTCTGAGGCCTCACACCACTCCATGGCCAGGTGTTGCAAAGGCAACCCCAAAGCAACACCCCCCATTCCCCCCACTCTGGCAGGCTTGCCCTGTCTCCACTCCTCATGCTGTGTCAACTGCCATGGTGCTCACACTGTGTCAACTGCCATGGTGCTCACACTGTGTCAACTGCCATGGTGCTCACACTGTGTCAACTGCCATGGTGCTCACACTGTGTCAACTGCCATGGCACTCACACTTCTAACAATTGCCAGTGCCCTTACTGGCATCACCATTTTGATCACAATTGGATTCACAGTCACTACTCATGCAATGCAGAACTGACCAAGAAGGCCACAAGGGGCTAGAAGTATGGGTTGGATCCATTCTGCATCACTATATGCTCCCTTTTTCTCTCTTGTTTCCAGGACTTGAACCATAATCTTTCTCAGTTTCATTCATGTTGTTTGGAGCACCTGTTCTTTTCTTTTTGTTATGTTCTTTTCTTTTCTTTTAGTTTTTTAATCCTTGGGACTGCTATTGCATGTCCATTTGTCATAGGTAGTACTTGCAGCAATAAACTTGGATTTAAAAAAAAAAATCTAGCACCACTACATCTAGCAATATCATTATCAGCATTTAAAATGCTCCAAATCCAATCCTCACTGCAACATTGGTGTATTTTGACATTGTTCAAGTAGCAGCAGTTCATACATTTCAAGTCATGAGCTGTCATCATGAAAATACCCCACACCTCAACCCAGTTTTTCTGAAGCTGGGCCTCAAGGACACTGAAGGCATATATCATATTGTTTGTTACCTTATCAATCTTTGTCCTGGGCTTCTTGACCACTTCATTAAATTTGTTGCTCATTCCCACTGTCTCAATTGATGTGTCAAATCCAAAATGTGAGTCAAACTGTTGGAGGTGGATGGTTTCCTTGTTGATTATGGCATATATGAGTTTGTCACAGAATTTAGGGATCCATCCAGGTGTTTGCCTCAAGTTATATACCTGAACATGGAAACTGTCAAATTTGATTGTAATGAGTGTCCAGATGTGAACCAAAGTAGTATTAGGAAGAACCAGATGGTGTCTTCAATGGCCAAGAATGAAATTACTGCTTTTTGCATCTCAGTATTGATAATTGTGGACAAAGATTCTTGCCCAATATGGATCAGTATAGTGGGCATTGGAGGGTAGAGCTTTGTGTGGACAGAGGATATTGATATCATGTACTTTTTTGTGCAAATATATCTCATGAATTGAGGAGAGCTTAGGTAAATGCAGTTGATAATGAGAATGTAGCTGAGACAGTGGTGACAATAACAGTTGTGCATAGGGAATATTGCTTCCACTTTGTTCAGCAGGTTTGTTTTTAATGTGATGAGCAGAAAGCCTGAAGGCCTGAAGAACCAGAAACATGTTGCCTCCCCTTGGCTTTCCCATGAATTATTGATGCCACTGCCAAAAAGCTTCTGAAGTCAGGAATCTTTGTTTGTTGACAGTTCTAAAAGCAAACAATTGGCTTTAGCCAGTTTCCTACAGGCTTGTCAAATCCAACCAACATCACTCATTCTGTCTCCTCCTTGTTCTGTCCCCTCCACCTTCAATGCATCAATCCTGATCTTTCATCATTTCCACACCAACTCATTGGTTAATACACCTTGTGACAGTACCAGAGTGAAAACTGCTTTTCATTGACCTTACACCTTTATGGCCATCTTATTGGATTCACCAACAGGGGCAGGGGCAGGGGCAGGGGTGGGGGTGGGGTGGGTGATCCTCCCTAACTTCTGACATCTGATGTGCAACAGAGCACAAGCATCTTTCTGTGTTTTCTTCACTCAAGATTCATTTTTTTTTTGTTGGACACACAGGCCTGATGTCCACACACACCACATACAGGATTTGTCATAGGGCTTGATGGATGGTGCTATTATGCATTGACACTCCTCTAAACACCTTTCAGCTGTGTGGTCCTGGGTTCAAACCCCTGGGGATGCATTCTTCAGGGGCTACCAGTGCATGAAGCATGGTTGCTTAGCAATAATCTCAGGTGACTCCAAAATGGTTGTATGGTTCTGTTTGGGTCTCAGGAGGTTCCAAGTGGCCAGATCATTGGTACCCCCAGGGGTTCAAACTGACTTTCTGA
>JAEUWS010000334.1:0-10406 GCA_018524945.1 Podaxis sp. C-F-92630
CAAACTTGCTAGGGTGCAGCTGTTTGTAATACTATTTTATATTTGGTTTCTATATCCCCCCCTTTTTTGTTATTCCACCCAAATAGTATTCCATACTTCCTGCCCCATCAGTGAGTGGACTCAACTCATAAGAGGAGTCCTTTTTGATAGAGTGCATTGTTGCAGTTACACACAATGAGGTCGAGTGATGGTAAAGAGACTGGTTTGAAGGTGTTGTTGAATGGTACGATGATGTTTTTTTGAGAAGGGCCTTGGGTGGCCTTGGGTTTATTAGAAGGGCAAGGAGAAGGGGAGCCCTTGTTAGGCATTTGGGTTTGGGATTGGGATTTGATATCCCCAGATGATCATAAGAAATTGATGATGTTGACAGGGGACATCTTAGGGAATTGATTCTGAAGGGCCACATATTTTTGGAGTTCTTCAGAATAAAGGGTTGAAGGAGAGGAGGTGGCCTTAGTGTAAGAGGCATGTTGGGGAGAAGGGGAGGGGGCATTAGACCTAGGTTTAGTCTTGTTGTTGACAGGGGGAGGGGAAGAAGTAATTGGTTTGGGGGGAAGGGGCTTAGGGAGGTGAGTGGGAGTGACAATGGGTTTACATGGGCTGCAATGATGTGAGACCTTGGACCACAAGGAGCTAGAGGTGTTGGCTGGACCAATAGTCTCAGTTGAGTCAGGTAGACCAATAGTCTTACCCTTGGAGGGACTAACAGTCACCTCTGGGATAGTGGAGAGGGGGGGAGCCATATCAATGTCATTGGTGATGTTCAAAGACTCACCTGGTTTGTTTGCCAACTGGACTTTATTGGCAGCTAATACTTTGTCTAGTTCATCATTGAAATGAACAGACAGTGTTGGCAGGGGCATTGGGGATGGAGTAGGAGGGGGTTGAGGACATTTGTCCCACCTACGTTGATTGTGAGTTGTAGAGGACATGGGAGTGGGTGTGGGAGATGGTTTGACATTCTGGGTGGGGGGAGGGGGATGCTTTGGGGCTGCCCAATAGCATTTGTAGAAGTGGGAAGAGGGGAAGGAAGAGAGATGTTTTGGGACTGCCCAATAATATCTCTCTGAGTGGAGTCTTGTGATGGGAGGGGAGGGGGGAATTGTAATGAAATGAAGTTATGCAAAGAGACTTGCATACTGTTGTACAGGACCATGGCATTGACTAGTTGGGGGCTCTTTGCAATGGTGGTAAGGAGGTGAATGAGTCAATTGGGGATGGAGCCTGAGAAGTTGGCATTGTTCTTGACAGCCATGTTTAATCCAGAATTAATGAAATCAAAGAGAATATCTATGACTTCAAGGAAAAGCTTAGTTTGTGAGGTCACGTGAGTGTCAACCTTGAAAAGGGAATTGATGATGCCATTTTTGATGGCTGACTCATTGGTTCCATGGTTTGCCTCATGTTTGGCAGCAGGTGTAGGGGGGGTGAAGAAAGGAATGGCAGGGAGGGGGTCTGAAGGCAAGGATTCATCCCAGGCAGTGGGAGTGGGTGGGATGAAGTTGAAAGAGGCTGCATACTGTTGGGCCTCAGTAGGAGGAGTGTGAGTGGTCAGAGCAATCTCTGGGGACATGATGTTCTTCTCTTCTGGGATTGAAGGAGCAATAGAGGGATGGAGCAACTTGGCTGTGCTGTGGCTATCATCACTAGAATCTCCATCACTGTGAGCAATGGAGGTGGCATCGTCATTGTCTTGAATACACATGGTCTTTGTGAGTGCAGCCATACAAGTGTTGGTGGAGATGGAACATTTAGTTCCAATAGAAGGGGTGGGGGACAGAGGATGTCTGAGTTGGTATTCCTTCTTGTCAAGTTCCTGGAAGGGACCTTGAGAAGGGGAATGGGGAAGCATTGGGGTGGGTGTGGGCACCAAACTTGCTGATGAATGGCAGTGATGGATGCTATGAGTGGTTTTCTTTACAAAACCAAAGAGACTACTAGACTCTTTGTTTTCAGACATCTGTAAGGCAAAATGTGTGTATTCCTTTAGCTACAAGTAACTGGCCACTGAGACAATGGTAGTGGTTACTGGAAAAGGAAGGTGCACAACCCTGAGGATCACATTCCCAATGTTTGGGAACACAAAGACTAGACAAATAACCTTAATTTGCCCTTTCTCCAACACCACCACCATGGATGCACAACAGCCCCAGCAAACCCAAAACACCCAACAGCAACAACAACAAGTGACACAGGGTGATCCAAATCACCCTGCACACACTGGAGGCCCTCCAACAGGCCTTGAAGGGGGGAGGGCCATGGACATATTGTCCAACCCAACCCCAATGCACCTACATGATGGGCAGCAACTAGTGGCCCACCAAGCACTGCTATCCAACCTTGTGGGTTCCATACCACAAGGACACAGCCAAATGGATCCATTGCATCTAAATGTGATGCTTCCACCACCCCAACCCTTCACACAGGGATACCTATACCCTGCATTTTACCCACCTTCTCCACCACACATGTATGGTTTTCCACAACCATATGGTCCTTACCCTCCACCAATGAACCCATACCTGCCATATCAGCAACTGCCTGTTGTGCCACTCATGCAGCAACAGCATGCATCAGTCCAACAAATGATGCAGGCACCCCAACCACCACCACAGAACCAAGATTGGCCAACAACCATGTTGCACCCAATTACACTAGAACCCACTCAAGCTGCCAAACCCAATTCACAGAGGAACACCAATGCTCCTCCATTGTGATCTTCCTCTGTGACATCTAATAGAGGAAGAAGTAGGACAACTGAATGACTGCTGCCCTCATCCTTGAAGGACAAGGGCAAACAGAGAACAGTGGAACTAGCCCAACTGGCACTGTTCTTGAAAGCTCAAGGAAAGCAAAAAGCCATAGATATAAAACTCAAGGACAACCAGTATGTCCAAGAGCTCATGAATTGCCTCAATGAAGCAGGTCTACCTATAGACCTGGTATCAGAAATGAGCACCAGCTCTTGACACACTGGTTGCAATGCCATAATCAAGGAGCTTCTCACCAAGCTCTGTAGCCTCCAAGACCATTTTGTCATGCTTGAAGGATGAAACAACCTCCTTAAGTGATAGGTTTCTAACCTGCAACAACAACTTAGTGAAAGGCTGGATCATGAGGAGGAACAGCCAATGAAATGACACATGATGTCCCAATCAATGTTGTCATCTCAACAGGGGGTGCCTAGCACCCTGCAAACCACTACCACATTGACACCATGTACTGGCAGTGAAGTAAAACCTTTACCTTGCCAACACTGCCAGCCATTGCTGCCACCTATCATGTCCTCATCACATCAGCCACCTCCACTGCCAGCCAACATTACCCTGCCAAACATTGAGGAGGTACCATCTGGAGACATTGATGTCTCCATGACAGAACCTTCTCAAACACTGTCCCCAAGGTCAACAGACCTGACCCTGAGTGGAATTATTCCATCAGAGTCCCTATTTGAGGGGCTCTCCTTTGGCCAACCTATCCTGGTACACCCACTAGGAAACCTACTGCCAGAACCTGACATTCACCTTCACCATGAGTTTGCCTGGTACAGCCAAGACAACCCAGATGAATGATTATCAGGTCTTGAATACTTGAGCAATGATGATTCTGCCAGGAATCATCACAAGAAGAAAGGAAAGGCTAAGGCACTGCCATCTGATGTTGATGACTGCACTGACATTTTGGACCTCATTGGCCATGGAGGCAGGATTCCTGACCTCTGGGGACTCTGGGGCACTGAACCCAGCATCTGTGAACATGACAACTTCATGCATGGAATGTTGTCACATGATGTCTACTACTACAGGCCAGTGAACACTGTATTCACTGGTACCAACACCTGACTTGCTGCCAACACTGAACTCCAAGGTAGGGAGTTTGTGCACAGCAACAAGAAGGGCACTGTTCATCACATTGCAGACTGGGGTCTACCTACAACCCTGAGACAAGTAATCAAATTATGGTGGTTCCTGAACAACCACCTTGTCAACATCCATAGCAGGTGCAAAGCATATTTCTTACTTTGTGAACTGCACCACATCACCTCCTCAACACTCCCAGAGCATCATGATGATGCTATGGACTTCATCCTAAACCTTGAAGGTTATGACTCCAAGTTCCTGCCACCTGGGATACAGGAGGAATATATCACCAGGATGGAGCCTATCCCATGTGCTATGCAAGACCACAGTGCACACAATGTTCTTAAGTGAAATGAGGGCAAAGGACTACTGATGCCCTCTGGACTACAACTGTTCAATATTGACCTTCTAGGTCAATACCTATTAATACACAGAAACCCAGACACTTGCAATGCCTTCAATGGCATTGCCTTCAAATGACAGAAATTAGTACACACACTGAGCCTGGATGTTAAAAGTACCACACAATGATTTGTGTGGCTGTTCACAGTCCTGGTAGCCACCCTGCACCTTTACCACAAACTTATTGCAGTGCAGCATATAATAGTTGCATTCCCCCAGAACACACCTTCACCCCCCAGAACAGGCCTGTATATACAATATGGCCCCTAGAAATGATGTCTTATGTGTTGCACAACTTGAGCCTCAACAATGTGGCTCATGTTCTCATTTGTAACAGTATACCCATCTCATGGGTAGACCACTCTTATCTTTTTGGCCTGTAGTGGCTTAACCACACATACTGTGGTGACCAACTACACCATGTCCTCTACAACAGGCATGACAACCACCAGGTCAAATATCTCAACTAATACCACAAACCCCTGGCAATTCCTGAGTGGGATGGATGGAGACATCCCACCCAAGACAACACCAACTGGTTCTTGTACTTTGAGTACAAGAATGCATGCCAATCAAAAGGGGAGCACTTTGTTCCCTGAGGGTAGCTGCCAGTAGGGGCCTTGCCATTTTTCTGGCTCCTCCAAAACCACAAGTACCCTCAACACCTGCTGGAGCCACCCCCATCTCAACTGCAGCTAGCCCATCCCCTTGCACTGACTCTCCCTGAGTCAGCACCTGCAGTTCCAGAAGAAGCAGCTCTCAACATGGACACCTACATGACTGAGGCCATCACCTCTGTTGCCACCTCCATCACAGTTGAACAACACTCATTGGATGCAACCATGACCAAGGCCAATGCCTCTGCCTTTGCATCTGACCTCCCAACCATCACTGTTCTGGCTGAGGCCAATGCCTCTCCCCCCTCACCTCAGGACCTCATTGGTGAGTCCTTGTCAATTGCCTCATCCTGCTTGCACTCATCCTCATCACCTTCATGAACAAGTTGACCCCATGCCATGCATTTGATGAGGTGACTTATCACCTCATTCAACCCTTACTAATGACTGGGCACTATATGTGTCCCTGTCTCTCACTCATCACCACAAGTAGCCACACTACTTGTGCCTTAATCTTTGACCATACTCTACAGTCTCAATGGGGGGTGTGTAAGGGCTAGGCCCTTACTACAGTAGATTCATATTGTCACATTGTTTTGAACTCACTCATTATGTTCTTGATTGTTTATTATTGTTCTGTTTGTCATCACCTTTGATGGATTACTCAATCCATCAAAGTATATTCCTTATAATTCTCATTGTCAGCTGTTGTCATGACAGCTGACCTTATACCCACACATCATAGTACACCCAATACATTGGGCTTATAGTACTTTGGTGTGAACATAAGGTTGTAAGCTCTCAGTAAACCTAGAGGGTTTACACTTCATTGAGAATGAAGTTAGAATAGGAAATGAAACTATCACTGTGGCAAACTACACTGGTGAATCAGATACTCACCTATGTTGCCACTGTGCAACCAACAAGACCAAAGCCAGTTGACTTGTGGAGGATGCTTGATGGGATAACATCCATTGAACATCCATAGAAGAAATCCAAGACAATGAACAAAGCCCTTGGGGGGAAACATTACCCCATGATAGTCATCACCTCCTAGAAAAGGTCAAGAGTTCCATGAACTCTTGAAGGGGGGATGTGGGTCAGGAGGAGCACAAGGTCTCATCCAAGAGACATGGAACAAAGGAAAAGACACATCCTCCACCAAACCAAGAGGGACAGAATGACCCTCACAGTTCACAAAAAAAACAAGACATGAATCTTGTTTAATAGATAGACCCACTCAGAACCCAATGTTCAAGTGGTACTATGACCCTCATATGCCTGCAGAATGGAATGCCATGGTCTGTGGTATATGGGAAATGCATTGTCCTGGGGACAAACTACCAACATCAACTGGGTTTACACAACCCAATCTCAATGATGTAGTCAAAACCCAGGAGTTTACCAGGGTATATTACCCTGATGAGATGATATGAGACCAACTCCACAGCATATTCATCACTCATCTTCCAGTGGAAGATGACTCAGAAACACAGATATGAAATGCTCATATCAATGCCAAAAAAAGAAATCACCACCCTGAGCAACAAGGTAGGTACTCCAAAAAGGACATACCAACCCTGTGCCAGCAGTGGTTCAATGAATTTGAGGACATAATGCATGGTCCTCCAGATGAACTTCCCCCATTTTATGAAGTAATAAATCTCATCAATGAGAGTAAGAAATATAATTACTTCACTCCTAGATGCCCACAATCCCTATGCAGGGAGTTTCACCAGAAACTCAACTGCTATGTGAATGCCAAATGGTGGGAGCCATAGCATGTCTCTGAAGCAGCACTGTTGCTATGCATCCCAAAGAAAGATGGCCAATTATGAACTGTCACTGATGTACAACAATGAAATGAAAATACCATCAAGAATGCTATGCCCTTGCCAGACCAAGACATCATTTGAGAAGACATCACTTGAGCATGATATCAATCCACGATCAATCTCACTGATGCTTATAAACAAGTCCAAGTACATCTGGAAGACATAGACAAAACTGGATTTGCCACAATTGCTGGCATGTATGTCAGCAACATAATGCAGCAGGGGGATTGTAATGCCCCTGCAACCTTTCAGCAGTTGATGACCACTATATTCTGTGATGCCATAAGTATATGTGTACATGTATATGTGGATGACATCTTCATATTCTCTGACTCAATAGATGAACACAAAGATCATCTATGGCTTGTGTTCACATGACTGTGCAAACACAAACTATACATCAAGCAATCAAAATGTGATCTGTATGCAGATCACATTGACTGCCTTGGTCACATCATTGGCAACCAAGGCATCCACCCAGACAAGGACAAACTGGCTCATATTCAGGAGTGGCATACTCCCAGAAACTATATTGATGTCCAACAATTTGTTGGACTCATCAACTATTTGGCAAACTTTTTGCTGGATGTATCTGCATACACCAGGCCACTGCTCACAATCACCCAGAATGGGACTCCATTCCATTGGAGACCCCTTCACCAATGATGTTTCAACATGGTGAAGAGGATCTGCAAGAAGACCCCCATTGCCAAACCAATAGACCCCAGGACTGGGGAACCTATATGGATCATCTGTGATGCCTTGAAGACAGGCATTGGAGCAATGTACAGACAAGGACCCACCTGGGCAGACTGCCACCCAGCTGGATTCATGTCCAAAAGGTTCACTCCTGCACAACAAAACTATGCCCTGCATGAGCTCAAAACATTAGTGATACTTGAAGTGCTAATGAAATGGGAAGACAAACTGGTTGGCTACTGGATCCATGTTATCACAGATCACAAGGCACTGGAGTTTTTCAAAACTCAAGTGTGATTGTCTAGCTGACAATGATGATGGATGGACTATCTATCATGTTTCAACTTTGACATTACATATGTCAAAGGAGAATGAAGCAAAGTAGCAGATTGTTTGTCTCACTACTTTGAAAGTGATACTCCAGAAGAACACTCCCCTGGAGAATACATCTAAGTCAACCACAGGATCAATCCTCACTGCAAGGATCTGCCCTTACAATGAGCTGAGGAGATCAAACACCTCCTTGACAGGGTCAAAGCAATGGTCAAGCAACCATTGTGTCAAAGCAATCACCTGCATGAACAGCAGGAAGAATGAGAAATCAAAACTTGTGAGCTTCAAGAAGCAGCTCAGAGACAAACTGTACTGCAAGAGCCACAAGAACAACCCATTGAGTCCCCAACACTGGGAGACATGTTAATGGGTAGTGTCACCACTGAAGCTCCAATGGAGCTTCCAACCAATGTAACAAGAACAATCACAGAGGAATACACATCTGACCTAGTATTTTCAGTGGTGCTTGAAGCACCTGAGAAATACAGTGGTTTTACCATCAATGATGATGGTATTATTTGAAGAACTACCCCCCAAGGATGGGACATAGTATGCATTCCCAACAACTGATCCCTAATTACTGAGCTTTTGAATAAAGCCCATGAGATCATTAGTCACTTTGGCAACCAATGGGCAGCAGAGTACCTCTGAAGGTGGTACTGGTGGCCAAAAATAGCCAAGGATGCATGCATGTTCTGCAGGACATGCAAAATATGTCAATGCTCAAAGGTTCCAAATATGAAACCTTCCAGAGAGTTACACTTGCTACCAGTCCCAACCAAACCTTGGGATTCCATCAGAATGGACTTTGTTGGCCCATTCCCTGAATCCAAAGGTTTCAACTACCTCTGGGTCATCATTTGTAGAATGATGAGTATGGTACACCTGATTCCAGTACATATGTGGATGAAAGCATCTGAGTTATCTTGGATCTACCTATGGGAGATCGTGAGGCTACATGGCCTCCCTAGCTCGATTGTAAGTGATCGAGATTCAAAATTCACCTCCATGTGGTGGGTAGAACTCCACAAAATTTTAGGAGCTAAGCTCCTAATGTCCACATCATTTCACCCACAAACAGATGGGCAGACCAAATGCATGAACTGGAATATCAGACAGATATTCTGAGCAACGGTCAGCCATGACCAAAAAAACTGGGTGGACAAGGTACCCATGACTGAGTTTGCTATAAACTCAAGTATATCTGCCACCACTGGGTATGCACCATTTGAATTGAACAGTGGATACATGCCCAGTATGATCCAAGAGATATGGGGCAACCTAACACCACCCAAGGGTGTTAGACTATTTGCTGAAGCTGCCCTGATGAACTTGGCATCTACTCATGATGCCATCATAGAATGTGAGTTTTTCAAACCTGCCAGGTGAATAAAAGGAGAGGACCTGAGCCTGACATTAAAGTTGGAGACCTGGTATTCCTTTCCACCAAGAACCTGAACTTACCAAAAGGTAGAGCTCACAAGCTATTCCCAAAGTTCATCAGACCCTTCAAGGTCCTGGAAGCAAAACCTGAGATGTCTAATTACTGTCTTGAGCTACCACCAGCCCTGCAGGAACATTGAATACACCCAATGTTCCACATATCATTACTATGGCCATACAGTGCATCAGATGATGCACTATTCCCTAACCAAAATAAACTGGAACCCTACAACTTTGGTGTAGATGATGAACATGAATGGTTTGTTGACAAAATCATTGGTCATCATTTTATAAATAATGGCAAGGTGGAGTTCCAGGTCTGCTGGAGTCTAGGCAATATGACCTGGGAGCCATATAGCCATTGCAAAAACCTAGCAGCTCTAGATCAGTATCTAGAGCTGAAAGGTGCTAACTCAACCTGACAGCTGCCATGGATCACTCAATGAATATCTGTGGAAAAATTGATGGTGTCCAAAATTGGACACTTGATCCTGAGGATTGCATTTCCAATGTTTGGGAACACAAAGACAGGACAAATAACTTTAATTTGCTCTTGCCTCAACACCAACACCATAGACATACAACAGCCCCAACAAACTCAGTATGCTCAACATCAACAAAATGCATTGGTGCAGGGTGACATGAATCACCCTGCACAACCTGGAGGCCCTCCAACAGGCCTCAAAGGGGGGAGGGCAATGGACATATCATCCAACCCAACCCCAACACCAGTGAACAATGGGCAACAATTCACTGCCCACCAAGCATTACTAACCAACCTTGTGGATACACTACCACAAGGTCCAAACATGATGGATCTATTGCATCTACATATGATGCCTCCACCACTACCACAATTTACACAGGATTTCCCATACCCTGTATTCTACCCTCCTCCTCCACACATGTACAGTTTCCCACAACTGTACAGACCTTACCCCCCCATTGGCACCATATCCATCATATCAACAGCCCAACACTGTGCCACTCACCCAACAACTGCTAGCACCAATCCAACAAATGGCACCAGCCCAACTGCAACCACAACCACTGACCCAAGATTAGCCAGCCACAACATCATGACCAGCAATGCTGGCCCTAACTGGCAACCAACACTTGGAGGAACAATGCTCCTCCATCACAATGCTCCTCAGTCACCTTGACTCAAGGAAGGAGCAAGACAAAAGGATCCCCAGTGCCCTTGTCCTCTAAGGACA
>JAEUWS010000331.1:0-10390 GCA_018524945.1 Podaxis sp. C-F-92630
GAGGTTGTACAAGCTGTGGAAGATCTAGAGGTAGCAGTTCATTGCTACCAGTACTTATCTGGTGAGCAGGATAACCTCCTCAAGGCTCTCAACAGGTTGTCCATCAAGGCTTGATTGTACTGGTCTGACAGCTCTCACATACCACTTCTGTCACTACTGCTGTACTACACCCCTACTCATCCATATACTGCTGTCAAACCATGTATCTGCTTGTCTCTGATCTTGTTCTGTTCTACAAATATATGTTTCATTATCTGTGATGTTATCTGTTACTTAAGAAATCCTCACAAGGATGGTATCTCACTGGAATTCCATATCTTGATCTGTAAGCTTACTATCTGGTTCTTCTAGCATTTTAAGTGCTTCCAAATCAGTATCTAGTAAACTTTTGATTTTATTATTGAACTTAATCTGTTCTCTCACAAGGTACAGCACAACCCTAAATGCTGCTACCTTGTTCTGCCAGACTGATCTGTCCAACTCTGCTAGAATATAAGCACCACTGCTTAACCACTTAATGACTACCATAGGTCCTAGATACCTTGGTTTCATTTTACAATCTGCAGACATTTCGATTGCAGAGTTCTTTACCAGGACCAGATTCCCAGGCTCTGGCTTGAAGTCTTTAATCTTATGCTTATAGGCTTCTTCTAATTGTAATGTGTGGTTTAACTTTTCATCAGTCATCCTCACATGCATTTCTTCTACATGGGTAACATGTTTTGCTAGTGCTCATGCCCATAATCTAATAAGTTCACTAGTGGATATTAACTTTCTTGGATACTTGACAAGCCATGTCACTTCTACTATGTCTAAAGGAATGGTAGGATGAGCACCTGTGTCCATAAAATATAGTGAACATCCTGTCCCCTTTCTAATGGTGATATGATCCACCCACATCATATGGTGTAAGGACCAATACCATTTCTTAATGTCACCATTCATTGCTTTGAACAACATCTGTCTGAGATCCCAATGAGGCCTCTCAATAGTACCATTCACTTGTGAATTGTAGGGTGAAATGGTAACACCTTTAATACCATACTTCTCTGATAGTCACCTTATGGCTTTCTTAAATGGAGAGCTATTATCTGTGACTATTTTCACTAGCAAGCCACATCAACAAATAATAACCATTGACCAATAGATTTTATTTTCTCTTTTCTTAACACTCTCACTTCCATCCAGGAGGATAACTCACATTGTCCATGTGCAATATAATTACACCCATTCAACAGTGGAATCATATCCATGTGTAATACTTGGAATATAGATAGTGTATGAGTTACTACTCAGGTCAATTCTAGCACTATTTTCTGTCTGATTTGACAAAGGTGGCATGACTTTACATACCATGCAATATTGCCCTTCATCTCTGGCCACCAAAACCTCTGAGTGATCATCCTGTTCATTGCATAGGCACCTCTGTGTCCCCATTTATTGTGACATCCTTTCATGATACCCATGTGATTCTCTGGATCTATTACTAGTTGTGGAACACCAGATCCTGCTGTCTTTCTGCATAATTGTCTGTCATCATCCAACTGGAAGTGTGAGGCTGCTCTGACAAACTTTGCCTGTTCCATGGTCATCTTTGTGGGGTCCAATTTCTTAGGTCCAGTTGCTAGCCATTCCTTAATTTTGTGAAGACATTTGTCCTGCATTTTGGCAGTTTGAGTTTGTCTGTCTTCATCATAAGGCTCTTCAATAGCTCCTATGTCCTCTAAGTCTTGTTCCTCTCATGAAGCTACTTCATCTAAAATTTGTCTGACAAGTATCAGACCACTAGTTGCAGCTGATGGATCAATCCAAGCAGTTAATATGAACAGTGAGTCAGTTCAGTTTTGAGTTATTTTCAACCTGATTCATCAACTTGAACTATTCAATGGATCAATTATGAACTGATTTATTGATCAACTATGAACTGTTTACCTATCTTATAGCCTATACCCAGTGCAATTATAGATAAACCATAGATGGATCATAAATGGATTATGGATGGATTACTGATGGATCATGAATGGATTATTGATGGACCATGAATGTATTACTGATGGATTAAGTCATCACAATGTGGGATGTTTGAACTTCTCTCTTGCCTACTCCCACCATCCTCTCACTCTTTCACTACTTCTAACATTCTCTAGACCTATCTCTTCATCTTCCTCATTTGTTCTGCTATAGGTAAGCCTCTCCTATCATCAAGTATTCTCCTTTTAACTGACTTTCTACATCCCTAGGGCCTCCCATCAGTTTTTGCCACTCTTCCCCCTTCTTCCCTACACCCATTCCAAGTCCCCCACTACTCCTAGCACCACTCCTAGACCTCTCACCACCCTCCACATTCTTCCTAGGCTCTCTCTTCATGCTCTATATCCTGCATTCCTCCTGTACTCTATACCTATGTATTTAGCTTCTCTCCTGAATATATTATTTATTTTTTGAGCTTATTGAATATTTGAGCAATTTTTGAGGAATTTTTAATAATTTTTTTTTCGTCACAGGGTAAAATATATATATTCTTTATCACAGAATAGAATATATCATTTCTTTGAATATAAATATATCATTCCAAATTGAGAGAAATGAAAATTTGTTATGTAATCTATTTATAATCTATTCATGGTTCATTTGTGAACTGTTCATGAACTATTCATAATCCATCCATGATCCATCAGTAGTCCATGCTACAAGGTTGCCTCTTTGCCTGACTATTCCTAGGTAGACAGCTATCCTTGTAGAGGTTGAGTAGAGTGATCCTTGTCCTATACAGGTCTGAGAGGGTTCTGCTCTGCTGACTCAATTCTCAGCAGTTTAACCTCAGTGGCAATTCACATTGTACTCTGGCTGCAAACTCATGTAGATTGCAACACTGAAAGACAAACAAGAGGTGAAGCACCAAAGGAGACTCAATCAAGGGCAAGGTAGAGCTTTCTTAACAATGTAAGAGGTTGTAACACAACACTTGGGCATAAACATTATGTGTAACACATGTTAAGATTATACTTGCTATTCTACATACAAGTAGGCAAGTATATATCTAAGTCCAAGTATCTACTAGTATGTGTATAGTAGTAGATCAAGTTTGACATATGTGTAGCAAAACAGAAAGAGCTAAGTAAAGTGAATGCACAATTACAACAGTTCTGTCCCAAAACTGTAGTCTGGGTTAAACATAGAAAGAAGGCTAAAGTAGTCTGTATAAAATGCAACATAGATGTAAGAAATCAACATCAGACAAAGATAAATCAAGACAAGAATAGAACTACAAGTTATCATCACATGGAAAGTAAATGCCACAGTACCTTGATGTGTCATCAACATTTTTGCATAGTTCCCAATCTAGAATCTGTTGCATCTTGACAGTCTCATGCCAAAGGGTGTTAATCATCCTCTGCATATTGTTGAACTTGTCTTCTTCAGTCATCTCAGTGTCCTCAGTCATCTTGGTGTTCTCAACATTCATAACAATCCATCCATGGTTTATCTATAATTGCACTGGGTATAGGCTATAAGAGGGTCCAAAATTTCCTCACCAACAACCCTTTGGCATTTGCATTTGACAACCAAATTCCCCAAGGTCCAGTTACCTTGGAAGACTTCAATATGCAATGTCTCTCTAGACAAGAACAACTTCAACTACACAGAGCACTGGATGTCCACTAACAGCCATTTCTCTCTTTTATGTATTGCTGGTTGCCTCATAGCTAGCTCCCCTATGCCCTCCCCTCTTCTCATTCTTGTTTTCCTCTCTTTTCTTTTTCTTTTTCTTTTTAACTTGGGACTGCTATTGTGTGCCCATTTGTAGTAGGTAGTAACTTGCTGCAATAAAATCGGATTTTTTTTTAAAAAAAAAGTATAGGCTATAAGATAGGTAAACAGTTCACAGTTGATCCATAAATCAGTTCATAGTTGATCCATTGAATAGTTCAACTTAGTCAATCAGGTTGAAAATAACTCAAAACTAAACTGACTCACTGTTCATATTAACTGCTTGGATTGATCCATCAGCTGTAGCACCCTGCCAGAGTGTGGATCTTCAGTGGTATCATTTGTGAGCTCTGAATTAGATTTGTATACAGAAACTAGATTGTGCTAAGAATATAGGTTATGAATTTGAACTCTGAACTGGAATGTACTTTGAACTCTGGATTAGATTGTGCTCTATACTGTGAATTAGACTATGCTTTGAACTCCAAATTAGATTGAGTAAGTGCCAATGGCATGGGTAATTAGGCTTGTCTATATAGAACAGGATCTATAAAGAGTAAAGAGTGCTATAGCAGGCCTGTGAGTGATGGGCCAGAGGCCTGGGAGTGATGCTGGAATCCTGGGATTGATGGGGCTGTGTTTTGGAATGAGAGGCTGTGCTGTAAAGAATGGGACATCCAGTGTGGGAGTGATGGGGGCTACCTGAGCATGGGACACTGGATGTGGGAGCAAAGGAGCTTAGTAAGCTGACTAAAGCTGACTAAGAATAATCAAAATTTGTCAGCTGAGCTAAAGATAGCCTACTATACTAGATCAGTGTTTGCATCAATCAATGGCTATGGTTCACATCTGGCATACATGTACACTAGATGGCTGTATAAATGACGAAAAAATAATAAAAATTAAGGATGACTGGGATTGTAGATAAGGCTATACTGGAGTGAGTGAGGAATGATTGTGGGGGCTTTTAAGGTGGGTGTTCAGACAGTATACATGTAGATTAGATAGCTGTATAAATTGTAAACAAGGTAGAAAAATATAAGATACCAGCACCATATTGGAATGACTGGAGAAGATGAAACTGGGTGACTTGAGATGACTATAGGAGATGAAACTGGGTGACTTGAGATTACTGAAGGAGATGAAACTGGGATGTTTGGAATGACTGGAGGACACAAAACTAAGCAACTTGGGGTGACTGGAGAAGATGAAACTGGGTGACTTGGGATGGCCAGAGGGGATAAAACTGAACTACTTGGGATGATCAAAGGAGATGAAACTGAGCTACTTGGAATGACTAGAGGAGATGAAACTGGGTGACTTGGGATGACTGGAGGAGGTAAAACTGGGTGACTTGGGATGACTGGAGGAGATGAAACTGGGTGACTTGAGATGACTGGAGGAGATGAAACTGGGTGACTTGGGATGACTGGAGATGAAACTGGGTGACTTGGGATGACTGGAGATGAAACTGGGTGACTTGGGATGACTGGAGATGAAACTGGGTGACTTGGGATGACTGGAGGAGATGAAACTGGGTGACTTGGGATGACTGGAGGAGATGAAACTGGGATGTTTGAGAACTGAGCTACTTGGGATGACTGGAGGAGAGGAAACTAAGGTACTTGGAATGACCACAGAAGATGAAACTGGATGACTTGGGATTACTGGAGGAGATCAAACTGAGCTACTTGGGATGACTGGAGGAGATCAAACTGGCAGACTTGGAATGACTGAAAGAGATCAAATTGGACTGTTTGAGGTAACTTGAGGACATGAAAATAAGCTACTTGAGATCACTGGTAGATATGAAATTGGGTGACTTGGAGTAATAGTTGGAGGAGATAGATTAGGGTAACCTCAAGTAGCTGTATTTGCAGAAACTGCAGAGCTGACATAACTAGGATAGATAGAATTGGGTGATTTGGAATAATGACAGTGAGTAAAAATGGATGTGCTAGCATAACTAGAGTAGATAACATAAGGTAATGGATGAACCTGTATGAGTTAGAGTAACTAGACTGAGTAGGACTGAGTAATCTGGAGTAAATAAGTATCCTGAGTGACTAGAAGAGATGAAACTGAGTAACTGGATAGGGCTGAGTGATAGGAGATAACTACAATGCTTGAAACTCAGTGACTTGGGGTGACTAGAGTAGGTAAAACTGAGTAGCTGGGAATAGCAGGAGTAGATAGTAATGGATTACTTGAGGTGACAAGTGAGTAGAACTGGAATCTCTGAATTAGATTTGTATACAGGAGTACTAATAATGACTCACCCCAAACTCAAGCCAATGGGCCAAAAGTCCAGAGTGTGGATCTTCAGCAGTATCATTTGTGAGCTCTGAATTAGATTTGTATACAGAAACTAGATAGTGCTGAGACTATAGGTTATAAATTTGGGCTTTGAATTAGATTGTGTACAGAATCTGAGAGTGCCAATGGCATGGCTAATACACCCTAGGTTTGAACTGTGAGCTGGAATGTACATTTAACTCTGAATTAGACTGTGCTTTGAACTCTGAATTAGACTGAGTAAATCATGCCAATGGTGCTGGTACCAGACTTGTCTATATGGAATGGGACAATGTGTGGGAATGATGGAAATTGGTCAGCTTTGATTGCTGACAAATTGCTGACAAATCTGATCCCCCCCAAGGCTTGAGCCAATAGGCCAAAGGTCTGGCAGTGCAGATCTTCAATGCAGGTAGTGCCAACAGCATGGGTAAATCAATGAATATAGGAGTAATAAAAATTGGTCAGCTTTGATGGCTGACAAATTGCTGACAAATTGCTGACATATCTGATATCCAAATTGATTTATTGATTTTGCATCACCTTACCTGCCCTAAATCTACAGCTTTCACATAAGTACAGCACCAATGACTAAACACACTTTTTTTTTTCCCTCATTGTCTTTACACATCATTTTGTGTAGTTACAGGCTCTGAACAATTGATAGTGACAAAAATGTAAACAAATAGCTATTCTTTTACATATTGTACTGTAAACCAATGATTTTGTACTTGGAAGTCCTTTTGAAAGCCCCAGAACACACCCAAAGAAATGCTCAGCCTACTGGAGAGTGAGACAAAATCATTTTATTTGGCTATTATTGTCTTTTAATACCCTATTTTACTAGGGTGTATTACCCATGCTGTTGGCACTTTCCAACTTCTGTACTCAATCTAATTCAGAGTCCAAAGTACAATCTAATTCAGAATCCAGAACTATTATTCTACATGTTACATGGTGTTACACATTATATTTGTCCAAGTTGAAGTCCAGAAAGTACTTCTTTGTACACTATATTCATAGTCTTCTTTTTTTTTATATATCCAATTTTATTGCACTAGTAGAACTAATACAAATGGGCATGTGATAGCAGTCCCAAGACCAAAACTAGAGATAAAAGAGGGAAAGGAAAAAGAATAAAAACAAGAAAAAGAAGAGAGCAGGAAATGTGGAGCTAGCTACAAGGCAAGCTACCTAAATAGAGAGAAAGGCCCCATTAATGTACATCTGGGGCTCTGTGAAGTTGAAGTTGTTCTCATCTAGAGAGATGATGAGTGTTGAATTCATCTAGGGTGACTGGTCCTTGTGGGATTTGGTTGGTGAATGTGAATGCTGATGGATTGTCACATAGGAAGTTGAGGACCCAGAACATATTGTCCTGGTCCCTGTATGGGTGATGGTATAGTGGGCATTCATAGAGTATATGGTCATGAGACTCAAGCATCTCACTGTTGCAAGTGCAGGTGGTGATGTAACACTCTGGGAAGAAGTGCTGTCTGAAGGCACTGATAGGGGCATGATTGGTGATGCATCTGGTGAAGCAAGTGCACAAGTTGAGATCAGTGCCAATGGAGTATTTCATCCAGGAGCCACCATTGGCATATGTTGGTTTGACTGGGGTCAAGGAGGTGGAGTTGAGGGGCAGCCAGTTGTAGCTACAATATTTAGGTTGGGTCATGAGGTGACTCCATCTTTTTAGACATTTGTTGGAATAATGTTTGCAAACATAGCTGAGGGATGTGTGGAAGGGCATGCATTTATTGTTGCAGATGTGAATGGAGGTGGTGAGATGGTGGGCCTGATGGTGGACAGACCATTTTGCTGAGGAAGGAACATACCAGAGATCAATCTGGTTGAGTGGAGAGGAAGAGAGCCAGTCAGAGACAATAGGGATGAGATGGATAGAGTCTGGATGGGCACTGTGTGGGCTGTAAGTAAATAGCTTTTCAGCAGAAGAGATAGAGCCTGTAAACACAACTATTTTGTTACATTTAAGGGAAGTAGCAAAAGAAATTGAAGAGAAGAGACTGAGGCATAAAGCATATGATTCAGCATCAGAGGAAAGAACTTCACCACAAGGTAGAACTCAAGAAGATAGAATGTCTGAGGAAGATGGATTGAAAATGAGATAAGTGGAAAGAGCTGAAAAGGAGGAGGAAGTAGGTACTGAGCCATCACTAGCTACTACTAGAGAAGAGGAAGAGGAAAAAGCCTGATCATGAGTGAGGGAGGCTAATTCTAAGTGTCAGGAGTGGACATGGTTGTCAGCAGGGGTGGGTAATTTATGGAAATTGATGCATTTGGGGAATGTATCAGTGATCTGAATGCTGGGTTGGGTGGAAGGATGTAGGAGGTGAAAGGAGTCAGATATGAGCTGGGCATCAGACACAAAGTCTAATGCCATAGATCGAGTTTTGGAGTCATGTGCCTGGAGATGGTTGATGTCTCAGGTCAGGATTTTAAGGCCATGGTTGGAGGGGAGAGTGTGAAAGCATAACAAACACTGTTTTGTAAGTTTGAAGAGGTGGAGTTGAATGGGGATGAGGATGGTGATGGCTTCAACTCCACCAGATGGGGTAGTGCAGAAGGTGCCCATGATCCATAAGGCAGCTGCCCATTGCATTTTTTGAAGTTGTTTGATGAGGCCCCAGTAACAGCCATTGTGGTTGAACCAGAGGTGGAATCCATAAGTAGCAATGGGGATGACACAGGATTGATATAGGAGGCATTTGTTTTTAGGGGAGAGGCCATGGATAGAGTTACTAAGAAGGCACATGCATTTGACAGTAGAGAGAGCTTTAGTTGAGTAGTAATGAATGTGCTCCTTGAATGTTAGGGAGCAGTCAAACCAGAACCCTAGGTATCAAAGAAAGGGTTTGGGGTGGATGTGGGTTGGTTGTGAGTTGATGGAGTGAATGTGGATAGGAGGGTTTGGTTCAGCTGAAGGGTGGTTGGAAAAGTGGAAGGCTTCTGTCTTGTCATGTTCAAGAGCAAGGCCCATAGAAGTGAGGAAGAGTTCAACTTCCCAGTAAATTTTTCCTAAAATAGAGGCATTAGTGTAAAATGAGTCTGACTGTACTAGGATAAGGCTGTCATTGACAAAAGATATAATTTTACAGTTGTGCAAATTGGTGAAATTATGAAGTAAAGGAGAGAGAAAAATAGAGGTGAGAATGGGAGAAAGAGCAGAACCTTGTCCTACACCTACAGAAGCTGGGAAGGAAGGAGAGGAATTACTGTTCCATGAATAGGTAGTAGACCTGTCAAAAGGTAGCTAACAAAGAAAGAAATGACACAATTGGAGAAACCATGGTGTGAAAGGATAGAAACAAGTAGGGAGTGGTTGATTGAGGGGAAAAACTGAGCTACATCAAAGGCTAAGACACTGGATTTGAGGTTCTTTTTCCATCCATCTTGAATATGGTGAGTGATGAAGATGCCAGTGTCTTCAGTGGATTGTTGAATGAGTCTGCCAAATTGAAGTGGATGGACTAGGTTTAGAGCAGCAGCTTTGAATTGCATATGCTTGGACAGCATCTTTTCAATAAGTTTGCCCAGGGTGTTGAGCAAGACAATCAGTTGGAACATCTTCAGGGTGTTGTAATGCAGTTTATTCAGTTTTGGAATGATGACCAAGGTGGATGTCTTGAAATTGTCAGGCCAAAATGAAAGCCTGATGCAATTGGAAGCAAAGTTAATGAAGTCACTTCTAAATTTAGAATGTGACATGAGAGATTTAATATGGGCCCATGACAGGTGGTCTGGGCCCAGGGTAGATGAATTGGAACATGGTTTAAGGGCATCCCAGAGTTCTTGTGTGAGAAGGGGGAGAATGAGTGTGTGGGTAGGCAGGAGAGGGAGGATATGACACATTCTACATTGATGGGTCAGTTTGCAGTGGAGTTGTAAGTGAGGTGAAGGGCATTCCATAGTGAATTGAGGTCATCACATGGTTTGCCTTGGAAGGTGATTGATTCCATTGGGGGAAGGGATTGTTTGCCAACCCATGACATAAGGTCCCAAGGTTGTCTTTTCTCATTCAAGATTTCTTCAATTTTATTGTCAAAGTAAATCCATTTGGCTTGGCATGTAGTGCATCTGAATGATCTCCAGTTTTGTTTGGATTTGTTTGATTGGAATGTCTTGATGGTTTCAGTGCAGAATTTGTTCCACCAAGGTTTGGACCATTTGCCTAAGCATATGGGGATGGCATGGTTGTTCCATTCCTCATTGATGATGGAGTGGAGGAGGTTGGCATAGGATTGGAGACCTGAGGGTTCAGACAAGTCAGTGTTGATTGATTCAATGCAAGTGGTGATGGCTGTAAGGCAGGTAGTCAACCTACAGTGTAACGAGTGACTCATTCCAGCGAACCCATACAATG
>JAEUWS010000332.1:0-10332 GCA_018524945.1 Podaxis sp. C-F-92630
ATATGAACTAAATCCCAGACATCAAGCAAGTTCTCAATGGATATATGCATGAGCGACTCAATGGAAGCGAGAGAAGCTAATTCAGGAATCATATGCATCATATATCATACTTACATTATGCCTATCTTATGTAACAACTTCCACCTCCATTCTGTCTATTTCAGGCGTCTATCAACTGCCCATCCCAGCATCCAGATTATTGGCCCAACACAGCCAGGTTAGAAACATGCAATGGAAGACTACTACGCACAGTTTCCAGTCCCACAGGTGATTCCTGATCAGCAATGGTAAAAAATCAAAGCAGAACCATTGAGGCTTTAAAATTACCTTGAATAAAAGAGGGCATCGTGTCCGATAACGACACGTGGTCTACGCTGTAATAGCTGACGTTACTGTCAATTTAGACCAGGATCAAAAAGTGGCGCTCTGAACGAACCAACACGCGAAGAGCTACTGATGTGCTACTTAAGGCCAAACCTGCTCATGCTGACGAATGGTCGGTGAGCCCAGGGATGCCGAGACACGGTCTAACGGTCTTCGCATCATCCAGCCATGTTCTTCTCCAGACGTGAGCGAGGTGAGAGAATTCACGAGGAGTCTACGATTGCGATTGACCCCCCACCTGACGGACCCCAAAAACTCAGCGTTCTGCCGATGGGGCTGGTGGACATTCCGTCCTTGATTTTGTCAGGGCAGACGCGCCACAACTTACTACAAGCGAAGCGCTGCCCTAGACAATCTGGTCAGTACAGCCGTTCCGTTGAGCATGAGATGGAAACCAATCGTCAGTCTTTAACTCGGGCTTACATGGCTTTGGAGGATAGAAAGGTTCATCCCCCAAGTCGGGCGAACACGTAGCTTCCAGTGTTCACCGATCACCACAAAACTCACGTCATAATCAACCCCCGCTTTAATACCCTCCATCCATCCGCCACACTAGTTACATATTACCACAATAATATGTTCATAATATACAACATAAATCACATCGGAGGGTAAAGTCTATCCTACACGGAATACATGCAGAGCAAAATACACATGAAATTTCTCAAGTTAGTAAATAGAACATTGCAATATAATACATTGTTTTATCCGCAGAACGCCTTGTCTAGTACTCGACCAACGGAATAACCTTACCTGTGGAGCCGTTCAGAATAAGAACTGGGAAAAGAAAACTCGAAATCCACTCACCAACATTGGCATAAGGCGATTTCTTCTTCCTCCTACCCAGTAACTCGACTTCTCCGCTATCAAAGAACGAGTATCCAGCTGCAGGAATACGTGAGTACATGTGTTCTGATTGGTCGAGTGAAGGAGCGAAGAAAGAGTCCCGAAATAGCTCGAGAAGCTCGGCCTATCCAACAGTGTCATGTGGCGCAATACGTGAAAGTCAAGACCAGAATAGAAAGACGAAAGGAGAAGAAGAGAAATGTGGAATCACGACAAAAGCACCGAAAATGCTCCGTACTTCCATCGATTTGGAATATACGATTCTAAATAGCCACAAGAAAGATTCAGCACAAAACACTCACGCATGGGTATTGCCTCCGCAGTCTCATCTTGGTTCTCATCAGCGTTATCATCATATGCAACACCGTTAATCGGTCTGCCCGTCTTTGAATCCCTCAGAATGCCCAAATGATCAACAAATGGCGCGGGTCGAGCGTTGGCAGCCCTATGAAGTTGGACGAGGATTCTCTGGATATCATACAGGTATCCTTGGAGGGTATCGAGGAATCTCCGCGTCTGCAAGTGCTTAGAGGAAGCGCAACTGTACATCGCAACATGAGTAAATCTATCCCAACGAAACAAAGGTAAATCAACTCACATCGAAATACCATCCTCCTTGATAATGTATCCAATACCATACCCGTCCGCAGCAACGGGCCCAAATCCAAATAGCCTCAAAGCGGGGTTCCCGCAGTTGGAAGTACTCAATATCGAAGTACTCAGCAGTGCATAACCTGGATCTGTGAAAATAGCAGGAAGTTTGGGCTTGGACCTCTTCATAGCGCTGTCGCCTTGAGACGTAGACGAGATGGAGAGAGGAGGCGACGAAGGAGGCGAAGAGACAGGCGAAAGCGGGTCATCCGGTGATGGGTTAAGGTTGCCTTCGGCTTCGCGCTGAAGGAGGCAGTAGAGAGCGTAGAGGTGTCTATCTTGTCCTAGACCCTGAGCACATTCCTTTGTGAGCTTGACGTGCCTCTCGCAGGCTTTACGGAGGGCATTGACTTTCTCCTGCGGCGTGGCTTCGGAGTAGAAGGTCTAAGATAATACAGTATGAAATGATGGTACGGTCTTTCGAATTCAGAATCGGCTCACCTTGGTGAAATTAACACTCTCAGGTTGGACAGACCGAATCGCCTCGGTACGACCGTGCAAGAACGATTTGGTCATCGCCGGTTCATAGACACACTCAATACGGCCTATCCAGTCTTCAGCGTTTAGCATAGTTCACATAATAGAGAAATACTTACCATACAATCCGAAATATGCAGCCTGGAACGCCATCTGGACAAATGCGTCCGGGCTGAACCCATGGCTCGTAATGAAGTTCTTGCCATATCCCTTGAACTCAAGTGCTTGGCAATCGTTCTGGCAAATAAGGTCGCTGATTCTCGTCTCCGCAAATCGGACACCCGCACGGAGCTCGGGTGAAAGTTTCCACTCGAGTTTCTTTGGCGTAGTATCGATGCGTTCCAAAGTTGGCGTCGGCGGCTCTGTAACATGAAATCAGTTCGACGATAAGGGCGATGGATAGAAATAGATGTGCATACTCCGGGAACCACGAGGTGGCTTGTAGGATTTCGCAAGTGGAGATAGAGGGGCATGGAAAAGTGTCGGCGCCGATGGGTTAATCGAGCGGGCAAGAAGCATAAGTCCTTCGGTAAAGATATCTGCGGCGAACCTATTGCGTGGATCAGATGCCAAAGCGATGGGAGTGTGGGAGTGGAACATACCTCAGGACCGTGTGGCCGTCGACGCCTGTGTGCTCGAAATTGATTCCGGCGGAACCGTCTGCACAAACAATGATTTGAAGCTATCATGAGACGATCCGTGAGATTGCACCGGTACAGATTCACGCAGACAGCCTACCTTATCGTACCATCGGTTCGTGCACGTCCCGACTTGTTCACCACCTTGTAAACTGTATGTACCACAAAGGAAGTTCGAGCAAAGGTCTGCCAGATTCTCGGGTGTAGCATCATCGAGGCACACGACGAACAGCGCTCTGTCAATAATCTCCAGGCAGCTAGCATTATTACGGTCCTTTTGAAGCATCTTCCGCAGACCAGACCAAATCTTCCTGTTCTCTGTTGAAAGAACGCCGATCGCCTTGCGCGCCACTTCAGAACGATCGAGGGTATCAGCATCAGAAAGGATGGCTTGAAGGTTGCGCAGGACTTCGCGTTCCGTGAGGAGCGGAAGGTTGTCCTCGTCCAAGACATCAAACCAGTCTGATTTTGTGAGTCAAAGACCATCACAGTGGTTAACCTCTACTTACAGAACTGTCCCCTTCGAAGAACTACAATGTGTTTCGAATCTGGGTATACCTCCATTTTACAACCTCTCTGAAAGACAAGGGGTGATGTGACGTCAGCGATCATTTTGCCACACGGATAGTGAAGACGGCGCACATCAGTGGGAATCCGGGCCGTACCAAAGAGACGTGTGTATTGGTCCATATCGAGCGGGGTGCCACGTACGGTATCGGGCTCGAGGATCCCAGTGCGAAGGTCATGGATGAAGCCAAGAGAAGAGATGATGAGTGCCGCCGCACGAGGAAGCTGAGAGCCACGATCGGGCGTAGGATCATTCCTACTTGAACGATGAAAAGATGATTGGACCGGTGGAAGGATCATGACATACTCGAGGACGAAGAAAGGGTTCAGGGCAAGGACAACGGGATCGCTATGGGAGAGATAGGATTCGTACCAAAACTCCTCAATATAACTGCGATCCATTGATGAGTACCGAATCCTGCATTCGACACACGTTGTTCTCACCTGGCCTTGTCCTTCGACCACTCGATCAGCTTCTGATGAATCCTTGGGCCTTCTCCTTCAAGGAACTCCTGAACCGCAGCCTTGGTGGCTTCATGTTCCCGTTTGTCCTGAAGAGCCTCGAGGGCCTTGAGGTATCGTTTGCAGGTATCTTCGAGCGAGGGTATAGGGAGCCTGGGCAGCTGATCCTGGAACGCAAAGGTCTTGCCTGAAGGTTTGTCCTTCGCGAATCTAGTAACAGTGCCGGTGCCGGACGACGCGGAGAACATGGAGAGGAGTGAAGGGATGAAGGGGGAGGAAGGGATGAAGTGAGCCATGTCGCATGATTGGGCTATATAGAGAGCGGACTCACAAGGTAGAGTCGCCCATGGCGGAAGTCCTTGTGTGATCGATGAGGGGGTGTGCGGGGTAACGCGTAAGAGGGTGAGAGATGATCCTTGTGGGGTATCAACCTGTGATATTTGGCCGTGCTGATGGTGGCTGTTCTATGGTATTCCATGCACGGTTTATCTTTTACACTCATTCCGTCTGAGCCTCTTCAGTCGTCCTGCGGTGTTTGAGCGAGTCGGTCGCGAGACCGGTTCATCTCTAGAGCGTCAATAATGGTAAAGGGCCCGAGTGACCCTAATATGTATCTCTTATATTTCTCCGTCTACCTCCGCATCACCAATACGTAATCTACACTGGGATGATCTGCACTAGTACTGGTTGACAATCAGTAGAAATGTAATGCGGGTGCCCCGTTACTGGCGAGTATACCAAATCCAGCCGGTTGTTCGCAGTTAGGTTGGTACAAAGTGAAAACGCATCGGCTTCTCCACCAAAGGCAAGTAACGACGAGCCGCCCACTGGTGCCGAAACGTCATCCTAGGAACCGGAGCCACGTCGTCAAACTGATCCTGATGCTATCTTTAACACACTCACCATGGTACAGTACGCTTGAACTCCCGGAAAGGCCGGCACCGACGCCACAAAATTGGGCGATTCGCCATCGCCAGGAGCTGTTGATGCCATCAGCTGGCCAATGATATTATTCGACTGCGGCAAAACAATCGAGTTCCGCATCAAGAACGTCGGCCACTCCGAACAACACGCCTGACATGCCTAAAAGAAATTCTCACTCAACTCGACAAGCGGCCCAAGAGTGGATCGTACGTACAGCAAGAATCGTCCACACAACGTTCTTCACCATTTCGACGACTACCGGTTTCAATTTCACAGTGCTTGGTCCACTAGTCGGTGGATTCTTGAACTGGGCCTGCAATGTAAACGGCTGATCCACCTCCGTGCTCACACATTCCCTCGGCCCGCCTGCCGCAGCGGCAAAGTGGTAAATCGCAAGACGGTTGCCGTTGCCACAGTACTGTGTCACGTCTGCATCACAGATTTGCCGACAGTCATTGTCAGAGACGCGTTGAGTTGGGGGGTTGATTGCGTTATCACACCCTGCGTGGAATCGAACGTCAGCCTTGTAAAAACAAGTTGAAAATTATGCGCATACAGCATTCTCGGCCTGTTTCAACACCAGCGAAAGCGTACCCGAGAGATTGGCATGCAGCCGAGCAGGTCGACGCAGTCACTCCTAATGGTACGTTTACTGGATCAATCAGAGTTCTTGCAGATACAGAATCACTATCACAAGTGCTCAGGACCCGACCCACATAAGAGAGAAACCATTCACATACGTATAGCAGCCCTGGTACACCCATGTTCCATTGTTAATGCTCTGCACAATTTTGGGACTTGGCTTCCCATTCGTAAAAATGTTCAGCCTATTTGGACCACCGCATAATTCTGTGGCATTCCCGCTGCACGCGACGTTACAGTCGCTGTCAGCTGCCTGTTCGCCTGGGACTTGGATCGTCGAGTCACAGTCTGTATGAGCAGGTAAATGACGCGTTCGATGAGGCTTGTGAAGTCGACGTACAGCATTCCTGTGATGCAAGTCAGTAGAAGAACCAGGGGAAGACGGAAAACACTTACGCCTACACGGGTCGTTCATCCAAATCAGCCAAAGCCATTCGTCAAATCACACTGGTAAATCCATGGAGAGACAACACGCACGCCCAAATTCAACCCCAGCAAAGATGTATCCCTTGGGGTCACAAAAATTCATGCAAGTTTCGATGGTCATATTCTTGTCTGAATTGGTCATAGCAGCGACGAGCGTTCTCGAAGTCGAGATATCAGTGAAGCAACCTTTGTATGTCCATGGAGAAGGAAGCGGTGGGATGCTTGGTACGATAGCTTGTACAAGAGCCTGAAAGAAGAATCAGTTTCAGGGGTTACGGAATACCACAAGGCCGCAAGCAGGGCCGGCTTACCGTTTCAACCACCAACATACCAAGCGCGATAGAACTCATTCTGACCTTTGGGCACAAGATCTTCGCCAACATTGTTGTGAGACTAAGGAAGATACCGCGACTCTGTGGTTATATATTTCTCTCCTACGCAAACTCTCATACAGACTTCCAATCGTTTTTTTCCATACGAACGCGCTGGACGCTTGACTCCGCGTTCTAAGTGCGTGAATTTATCAATCAAACGTCAAGGCGTCGACGGCCATCATGTACCTATTTTCATCAATAGTACCGCACATATCAGCAACTCTTCGCGACATTCTTGACACTCAAGGTACACTTCGGCTTCCCTACGGTTGTGGGCTAAAGCGCTGACTCCCAGATAATATCAAAGGCCCTGAACGGCAGCATACGACATCTATCCATAACCTCACCCAAAGGACATCGACAGTTTCCCGAAATCCTTCTATCCAGAACTGAGCTATACCGTCGATTATCTCCCTTTCCTTCTTCGCTTATGAATCGAGCTCTCACCGTCCTGTTGAAGGCTATATTTAGACAGTGTGGGCGAAAAGATCCATTCAGACGGCCTTAAGGCACACTGCAGCCATCGTCCGTGATGATCACACCTGGTCTGACTCCATTGGTGGATCTTGGGATTGCTCGAAGCCATTCATACAACCTTTCATCGTCGGCTTCTTTTTTTTTCTGACGTGGGATGCTGATTCAGGTACTTTTTCATTTCGCTTATGAGATGGATCAACCACTTTATGATGGAATGATCTTCGGGCGTGGACTTGGAGAGGTTTCTTACCCCTCAGAAGAAAGGACTCCATTTTTTTGGGTATGATGTGCCCTGTTCCTGACTTCCAATGTCATCTCATTGTTTTGTCTCCACGCCACTAAGAACCATATCCCACCTGCTCGCCATCTTCTCCTGTTGTCACATCCTACGTATGTCTATTCATTGCCTTGGAGATCCCACTGTCGTGCGCGTAATGCGGAACACCCATTGATGCCTGATAGAAAAGAATCACGGTGCCATTAAGTAGGCACGGTGGCAGTTGGATCAATAGCGTATATGCATGCTGTTTCTCATAGATACCTCGAACATGGACCGCTGCTAGGAGCTGCATTCGAAAGTTCAGGAATGTAAGCAAGTAACCAGTGATCCCTCCTGTGCTTTCGAACGCCACGCTGCACATAAATTGACATCATCTCTTGAAGTGTAGTTAAAGAGAGCATGTCCCCGTCCTTTTCTCTATATCCAGCGGATCGTTTAGGCCACCTATTTCTTCGGCCGTTCTATACTGAACTAGTTCCTCCGATTTGGGCTTTTGATAGGCCCCCGCAGATCGCGAGCTTAGCCTTGTGCGTACTCCCTCGCGTATGTCTTCACAGATACGTCGCTACGCAGAACTTGCGGCTTTAACCCCGATCAAGTTTGCTCGTAGCTTGGCTTTATGCGAGCCGTTCTGCAAGAAGACGAAAATTTCGAAAATAGAATAAGCTATATTGGGATGACCACATGGGAGTACTCTGTAAGCAACGAGCACCGAGGCGGCCAGGTGCGGGTAGCAGCGAATGAGAAAAGGAAGCCGGGCTATGGGCCATAGCGGCAGGCCCCACTAATAGGTGTAATATCCTGTGCAAACCGGTTTACACAGGGGGAGAAGATAACCACACGAAATATTAGATAAATGATATCCATGAAGATAGATACTGGTATGGGTCAATGCATCATGATCATACTAGTTAACGATGTCGGGTCCAGGCGTACCTTTTGTGCATCATAGGACTGACAACTTAGGCGGCGACGGGAACAACAGGAGCGGACTCGTCCTTGATGTGGAGGTTCTCCATGGCATCCTCGAAGTTGTCGTCGCCAGAGTCAGTATCCTCCCCCTCCTCCTCTTCTTCTCCAGACAGGTCATCCTCGTCTTCATCGTAATCCTCATAATCAAGCTAAACTTATAGATCAGCAGTTAGTCAAACCCAACAAAATATCGACTCACAGGGTCATATATCACTCTGATAATAAGACTGCAGCTCGGACACGTTGCAATGTCCTCGTAATTAGCGAGTTGCTTCCGTGAAATTTCAAAGCGATCTCCGCAAGGGCATGGGTAGTGGTAGACCCGCTTCACCGGGTCCCAGGTCATATCCTCGATCTCAATTTCGTCATAGTAAGCGCCCATTATGGGTATGTATAAGGTTTGTGGCTGTTGTGTACGAAGTGGTAGAGATAGTAGAGGAGGATGGTGGTGGCTCGGAGCATGGCTCGTAAATTGACTCAATGATTTAATTGATTATGGGCGCCAAATATCACTAGGTCACTGGTCACGAATTTCCCACGGCATGATTAGAACCTGTTCGGAAGCCGTTTGGTAAGTACATACCAGGAACCACGGGGTTGCTTCTGTTTGGGTCAGGGTCCCATCACTCTCAGGTCCATTGCAGCATTCTTTATAACTTAGATATAGGTATATATACAAGCGCGTACAGTTATCGATATCTCACACAGTGTGAAGCCATCATAAAATTGAGTCGCCGCTGACTGCCGCCGTCGCAAGGAGAGTTACGAGGTTAGCCTAGTTGCTATTCTTGGGTAGGTGTCTCTTTTTCAAGCTCGGGTTGGACGTAGGGCAAAACAGATTCATGGACAGACTCCTATCCAGTCGAGCTCATAGGTAGCACTTGCCAGCCAGAGGCTGGTGCCAGACAATCAAATAAACTCGGCAGACCTGGCGTGTTTATTTATATAAAGACCTCCTGGCCCACAAGACCTGCAAACAAGCCACCTTCGACTTGCGTTTAGACGCAACTCTCAAGTGTTGCTCGGATCGGCTTGCCATGATCCAGAAGAGAGATGCCGCAAACACGAAGACTTCGCTCGTGCGTTCATACAAGACACTGCTTATTTGGAACCTCTTTCCTTTCCATCCACCTTCGCTCCTTTTCTATCCATCACCCATCACAATAACCACTACATTTCTTGAGCCCGCGCTGATGATTTCTACTCTTTATACGCCAACATCTATTGAATGGCCCAACCTCTCCCAAATAGCGTGGTGTAAGGCTGCAGAAGAAGATCCATCGGACGCCAAAACGTCTAAACCATCCATATCACGATCAAGTTTGTCGAGGTATTCAGCTGCGCCAGACATGCGCGCAACTTTTGAACAGGCTGCATGCAATGCTAGGAGCTCTGGAGAAGGCAACGGAAGGCGCTGAGGATCTGTCGAAGTGAACTTGACGACCTCGGGTAGAGAAATGAAAACATGGAAGGCTTTTGGATGATAGCAATTTTCATATTCCTGGTTATAGAGGCAGTTAGAGGGGAATAGGTCACGAACGTGATACTCACTGTCTTCTCGAACCAAAGTTCTAATCGATCAAAGTGGTCGTGCACATCCTTTTGCATCGTCATGATATTGACAAGAGAATGCACCTTTGTTCCATTCAAAGTTTTGACATCATAACCGAAGCACTGCAAGACCGCTAAGACAGATCCAACGTAGGCCGCCTAAACAGTAATAAGTTAACAACAGAGTGAGGTATCATACGGAAAACGCACTTTCGCTTCATTACCTGCGCCTTCTACGTCGAAGTATGTGGAATCCGGCATAATATGGGCACATTCCGTGTGAACTGCGCCACCAGCTGCCAATATCTCCTGGACGCTAACAGTGTCAAAATCTTGTATCAGCATATCGTATTTTCCTGTGACCATACACCGGTAACCGTCTCGAAGAAGTGCCTAGATAAGTATGTCAATAACGAGCAGCAGATAGTGACCACTCGCATACCAATTCTTTTGCCTCCTTGTGATCCTTTGGTGCTTCCTTGAGGTTAGCTATCAGTGACTCTCTGTCCGTATTAAATGATGGCCGGCTAGGGTGTTCTGATGATACAGGGGTCCTCCCTTTGGATTTCCTGACTGGTCATACTTAGAACCTTGATTGCTCGGCAGAGTCATGCGAAAACTTACACGGGCGGATGAACCAATTAACGAAGGAGTCCCCTAA
>JAEUWS010000329.1:0-10292 GCA_018524945.1 Podaxis sp. C-F-92630
ATATGGCCCATCTCACTTGCCCCCTCTTCAACTCTGACATTGGAACTCAGGACCCGTTTGCTGCAGACTTCAATGTCCATTTCACGCATATTCTTGATGGAACTGACAGAACTCGAGGTATGAACGGAATGATGCAACAGCCATACGTCTTCCCAACTTCCTCAGGGAGCTCGTCTAGCTCAGGCTCCGGTTCCGAGTCAAACTGCCTTCCCAACGCTCCAACTCTCCACCTTCAACCCATGATCCACCCACCCAAGTGATGTCTGCCTCTGGGCTGTCCGTACCAGCATCAGCTGCAACAAGCATCATCTCGTCCTTCGAGGTATATTCTGCTTTGACTACGCTAAGCTTTCTGGAGTGGCGTGGGATATATCCGGAATCGGCATTGGTGAAGGCTGGCGTGGCTGTTAGTGGACAGGCCTCTGAGACAGGGATCGCAATACCATTATCTGCCACAATGAAGTGGCATCTGTCACCGCAGTGGTCCTGTCCTACGCGGAGTGCTTCTATTAGTCAGGCACACGATGGACAGCAGGATGATGCTCGTGTCGTCCACGACGCGGCGAGCTCCGCTGATACTGATCCTATACCTCTCACAGAGCCATCCACGTCTGAAAGGCCAAGGGATGATACCATGATCAGCGAATGGACGCCATCTCAGGACCAACCTGCGACGCCTTGGAAGCTCAGTCTCCCAGAAAACTCAAGGTGAGCGGGTATTATACTTGATTCCCCAGACAGACGGAGGCCAAATGCGCAAGTTCTTTCTCGAGAATCACCTAAACCTCCCCCCATTGATTCCTCTCCCAGATATCCCATCCAGTGATGCACCGCCAGTGCTTCCAAAGGACGTGCCAGTAGAACCTCCAAGAACAGGCACTCCTCGTCACAAGTCAAATAATCAGGTTCAAGTTTTGATACGACAACGACCTTCGATCCCCAGATCGACCAAATCCGCTGCTCCAGGGTCTGAGTCTGGATTCACCTACTCTCCATCGTCTATCTCGCACACACCACCAGCCCCACTACATACGAGCGCACACGCATCAAGATGTCCTACCATCAACACCTCCAACTCAATCATCAAAACGTCACGAACATCAACACATAGTGGCACTCGCTTCAACACTCCTGACGTTGCCACCACTCCTTCCTTAAGCGCCAGATCTTCCCCTTGTCCTGCGGGACCACGAAGGCGCGGCTGTGGTAATTACGCTACCCCAATCAAGTCGGCTTGGTATACCCATTCGCATAGGAGCAAAGGTAAGGCTACCGTGAGCATGGTGAATGCTACTGCCAGTCCCCCGACACAGATGGTGACGGTCTCGAGGAGTGTTTCTGCGCCAAGAGGATTGCCTGGGCATGGTCACTCATGGAGCGAATGAAAGACTCGGAGGTGCACCATGGCGATGGCGCTACCTTCGATTTTCTACGTCATCGACCATATGCCATTCTTTCACTTTGCTACCCATTTGCCCAATTTTTCTCTGCCGAGATGTTATTTGTTCGCTCAGACGATTCGCTCCCTCGTTATGCTCCAATTTGTTTCACCTTAATCTTCGATTTGACTTATTTTTAGGTCGGTAATTATTAGGGACTTATAATGAAAGGGTACTGGACATTCAGAGGTCTAGAGATGCATTTGCTTGTATTAGCATACCACCCCGGACAAATAACGAAAGGCGGACAGGCCAGCCATTTCAACCGTAGAGTCGACAGTTGTTCTGAAACACATGATCACAGCCCCAAATTTGATCGCGCATGGCTTTGTGGAAAATTCGACAGGGCATCAACGACGCTGTTCTATATAAGTGCTTTCGAGAAATTTTGGAGGTTACGGATGCTGTTTCAAGAATTCCTGGTAAGATACATTTAGCATCAGCAGTTGAGTACGTATTTTTAATTGGGCTTGTTCTTTCTTTATCAGTTATCTTAGCGCCATAGTGTTGCCGCTCGTAGTCACTAGTCGGGCCGATACCCCTTGTGCAGCGGCGGATACAATAAGGTACACAAACCTGTACAGAGCGTGAAAAAAAGTCAAATGTCGCATTAAATGGGCTATAATACAATCCATCCAATTCATCGGATATGAGAAGACGACTCGGTCCAAGGGTATCCTGCTCAAATGGAGCTCCCACGTAGACTATCCTCGACAGTCCCGACACCAGGTACAGCCTTAACGACATCAACACTCTCAACCATCCCCAACCCACATTCCTCCAACCGTCCAAGTACAGCTTGGTACACCTCCTTTTCACCGGGTCCACTGACACCCCGAATATCGACCTTGCCATCCAACACGTCCAATGCCGCATATGCCACTGGGAGGCCGACAGTCCTAGCCATTGCAGATGCCGAGTCATCTCCGTATGCGACCAGGCTTGATCTGTGAACCTCTTCCTGTTGGGTGGTGTTGGAGTTCTTCGGATCACGGACAATAACCTCGTGCGAAAGGACTACCATATCCCTCTCCCCATGTGCGTAGCGCAACTTGTGTGCCAGAAGCATTGCAAAGAGCTCCAATGGCGTATGTGCAGCAGTTGGAACAGGAACACTAGACATCAATTCCTTCGTGGATCCATTAGCAGACCACAGGCCTAACCATTCCAGTGCCTTGAGCGTTTCACCGAAAGCGGTCTTTCCAGCACGATCGAGCGTCTGGTCCCAAGGAATCGCATCGCGCATAGTAGCTTCCAAGCTCCTGCTGTTCATATCTACGTCGAAGCCGCATGAAGACTTGAGTTTGATCGAGAGTGCTTTCGGGAGGAGGACGCCCCAGCAAGTGATGGAGATTTTCTCCGAGTCTTCGAGAAGCCCGAGGTCTTTGAAGGCTTGCATGAGAGTGCAGAAGCCTGGGTAGCTATATAACGGCACTTTGAGCGGATTTGCCTTTGGCTAGAAGCGGAAGAGAAATATACCGGAGAGTACCGCGCACCAAGGTCCTCAATGAATTAGCACCCTGCAATCCGTAGGTCTCGCGATAAGGCAAACTATCCCTGTTGGCGATTCCTTCCAGCTCAACACTCTGCATGAGTGGGATTGGGAGACGAGGGAACCCAGAACGGAGCAAGTCTTCTCCAAGGAGTCGAACAACCTGAAACAAGATTATCGAGTCAGCATCTCGACCTTTCAGTGATCGCAAATAATACCCACCCTTCCGTTCAATAAGTACCTCACACCCTGGTTCGCAGCCCTTAATACACCGACAGGACTCCAGCTAAATTTGTACTTGAGCGGTACAGCGTTGCCAGTTGTTCCATCATAAGTTGAGTCTGGAGCGGGGAGACCACCGCAGAAAGAAGTGAAAGAGACGACCTCCTTGCCTTGCGCTTTGAGGTCGTTCACAAGAGAGATGGCAGAGCAGTGGTCGATGCCCGGATCAAGTCCAATCTCGTTGAGCAGGAGGACGTTGGCTTGGAGAGCGCTATATGCAATGAGTTCGAGGGATCGAACTGGAACAGACGAAATACATACCAGTCGTGGAGGCCACGCATGCCCTCGGAGATATACGATGCTGTAACAAGGTGCTTGCCATTCGCGATACACATTTTTGCAATGTCAACATGGAATGCGGCAGGTAACAAACTACCAGAAAGTCAACCATCAAATCGTTACAGGGAAAGCGAAACAAAACTCTACCTGATAACCACATCAGCATCCTTCACCAAATGTTCATATGTTTCCTTCCTCCCAACGTCGACAATGCGATACTTGATGTTGTTATGCCCTTGTCCATAGCGGATAGCGAGTTGTTGAGCTTCTCCAAGCATGTTGGTAGCTTTCGGTCATTCAATCAGTAATCCCAATAACGATCGACGAGGGACCGACCAATGACAAGATTTACATCACCCCGTTTCGCAATTTCCCGAACCGCAGGGCCAGCAACCATCCCGCTCCCGAACATCAACACCCTTTTCTTCCTCCCGGCCCAAGTGGTCGACGTCCCATCTGTAACAGTCGCCTGAACTAGAGCACTAGTGTGAAGCTTCTTTACGCCTGCCTGCTCCCTGTGCCATTTGTTTACAGCTGGTTGCAGCCACTGATGCTTCTTCCTCAGCTTTGCACCAGACGCGATCGTTGCCCTCTCGAGCGCCGCTCCAAACTTGCCAGCTTTGTCATCACCACCCTTCCATTCGTTGCTTGTGCCATTCTTATTCACGTTCTGAATAAGGGCACGGAGATACGGGTAAAACTCTTTTGAGAAGTGTTTCGACGCGTCTAACGGAAGTGCGGTAGGGAGGATGTCAACAGACATCATGGTGATGCGACCGCTAGTGTCGGAAACTGCGAATTCGTAGGTTGGTTCGGAGAGGGTTGTTGCACGGTCGAGGAATTCGAGGCCGCCCTTTTGAGAAAGTGAGTCGGAATGTGAAGGGAAGTAGAAGATAGTGACTTACTCCAATATCACAACTAATGTCACCGATACATTTACCTCTCGTAATTGCGCCAGGGAGGTTCAGAGATTGGGCTTTGATGATTGCACTGCTGAGTTGCTGGGTTGACAGTAGACGAGGGAAACCGGTTGACCAGCCAGTGCCATTGATGAGGAGCGTCACGTAAGGCATGATCTACGCATTGTTAAGACTACGAGTGGCTTGATTGCAAGGTCGAACAACACTCACGCGCTCTCCGAAGACGCTTTCCCACTCAGAAGGATTCGCGTAATAATCTTCGCGATTAAATGCCCTCCTGTCTTTCCTGACAAAATAGTCCTCTGGCTTTGCGTGCACCAGATATACCTAATCACCACTAGTTAGCAGAGGTTGAAGATTATATCTCGAAGGCGCTTGCCTTTGTGTTGTCGTAGTCTAGCGCACAAGGGATTTAGTGGATGGTGGAGTTTGAAAGGGGGAACAACGGACCTTCTGAGCGAACAAGTTGGTCAAGTTCACGCGCGCCAATCTTCTTCAGCGGTAATTCATCGAGCATGGAAAGACTTCCACGAGCGACATTACCCGTCCTAATAATAGGCTTGTTGTCACGACGGACTCTATAAGGCCAGTCAAGAGTTACGCACCCAGTGACACAAATCACCACGGGACCAAGAGCGTCTGGAGTGCCTTGTGTTGAAATCCATAAACCAACCTCGCGCAGGGATGCCCGCAGACGTTCGAGTGAAGGAAGCGTGTGTGGTCGTGGAGTGTACTGTGGAAGAAAACTGGGTCAGCCGCCACGCTCTTAGGGTTAGGAGAAGCTCAAACTGGGGTTAGGGTCTAGACAATAAAGGGATCCGGTATGCAGTCAATTTCACCCTTCTTCCCAAGCGGAAATGGGCCCCGTAACAATAAGCAAAGAGTAAGTGATGAGCACACTTACGAGGAAGGGCGATGCAATCCCGAGTTCAAGGTGAGCGTGAGCCATAGCCGAAAGAGACTCGAGAACGCCGGCAACTGAGGTTGACACCTGTCAGTGAATAACCCCTGAGTAAATGGGGTACCGGAATCAACGGACCTCCTGCAAACCACCCAAATCCAACCGTCCTCTTGCCTTCGTCATTGGTTAACAATTCATAATCGATTAATCTTGGCCATAATTTCAAGGTTTTCTCAAATTCCGTAGTCGCCTCAAAAAGCTCCTCGGTTGGTGCAACGAATTGGGACAATAGGCCAGTGTTGTATGGTTGCCCTTTGGCTGTATGTGAGAACATGACATGGGTGCGGGGAATGGCCCCATTGGCAATGGACAAACGGACGGGAGCACGTTGTCGCGCCAATGCATCCATGGGTGTCTCCTTGATGCCCAGCACAATATGTGCTTGATCTAGCGAAGTGCTTATCTTCGCTCCAGCCTGCATATAACCGTGTCAACGACAACAGCGGAGACAATACCAACGGTCGTGTGCCTACCTTCTCATATTCCCTGGTCGGGAACACGCGTCGTTCACAAGGCTCAATGAGAACCTCAACCCCCTCTTCTTCAATGAGCTCGTTGACAGCATCGGGCGTAAGTGGTGCACGCCGTTCCCAGATCCGCTTGGGGTCCTCACGACGCATGCCAAGAGTCAACTTCTGCAAGGCTCTCTTAGTAGGCCTCATATCGGAGTCGGATGAGCGATGTTTGGAGTTGGGAACTAAGGAGACGATTTAATAGGCGCTGGACCTAGGGGCATTTTAAACTGGGGCGGGTGAGATCCGAGCCGCGTGACGGGGAGGGCGCCTTCTGATCCATGGATCGCTGACCTGAGTGGAAGCGATAAGCGGGCGTTGCATATTCACGTTTTCCGCCGTCGGCAATGAGATCACTCAGGTCTATATAACTTTAGACGCGTTTGCGGTGGTTTCAAATACGATTTGCTACAGGTGCTTCGAGTTAATGTGTCGCAGACGGAACGGATGACGGAAAACTGGAATGAATAGCCCTTTCCTTTTGCGGCCCTGTCGGGGATTGTAGGTAAATATTGCCAAACATGGCTCCCACCCCAACCTTGTCGTTTGATCGTTGGAGTTCTGATTTATGTCATGGTTATGAGCTATGTATTCTTGGCAGACCCGATTAACCTCGACTTATATAGGTTTGAGGAAGGTGACCGAGCACAGGCAAGGACGTGAAGTGATATGCCAATGCGCATTAGCGGAATTAACCTATGAATCTCATCCAACTAACTCGAGTATGGTGTAACGGCTAACATTACCGCCTTTCACGCGGTAGCTCGGGGTTCGATTCCCCGTACTCGAATCGAACATCATCACCCACGTTCTGTTGTGAATTCTATCATTTTTGACATGCATGGGAGGTTCCTTTCCACTATCATCATGACTGCTGCCCTCGATAATTTTCCACCCGAAGTATGGTTGAGAGTCATCCGTCTTGCTTGCGCAGACACAAGCTTCACTGCTCGAACTCTCTCTTCTGGGCATCGAGAGGACATTTGGCCCCTATAAGGCTCTGACATCAACCGCTCACAATTCTTGTCGAGTTGTGCACCTGTTCATTGGATGTCCGAATCTCAAGCTTGAACGAGAAAGACTCCGAAAATCGGCCCACAATAGGGCGGAAGTGCTGGCCATCGCTCGCGACCTCTCTTCTGACACCGATACCCTTAGGCCGAGCACCACAAATGAAGATATACTCGGCCTATGTGTGCAACAAATTTTGACACTAGTTGCAGACACGTTGAAATGTTTACACCACCATTTCACTGGGTTCGTTAACATCAGTCTCCTCCCGAATAGCCTACCCTTTGTCCAACATCTAGTCCTATATGGCGCACGGGCACCATACCAGATCAGATGAGACATTCCATCCCATCTTCCTTCATAGACCAATTTACGCATCGGTTATCACAATTCCATTCCAAGCCGACTTATACTCAAGCTCAGCGTCCTATTTCTTACACTCGTCCATTTCACCCTTGTACAGTCTATGATCTCAACAATACACTTCAACGACTTACTGAACGTGGTCATAAAACTAGACACTGTCTGGCCGGAAATGGACAAGAGGACACAGGAAGCGGTGTCAAGGAAATTGGCGCTTGAGGTTGATACCGCGGAAAGGTTTATTTAGAAATGCGAGCGATCGGTACGAACAGTTGATGGCAGTCGCTGCGACAACGCATCGAGTCGAGGTCCTTCGGAAGGAGTCGCAATGGATTGATTTGCAGAAGGCGGAGACTGATTGGGCGATGGAAGCCAGCAAGTGGGTTGAGACGGACTGAACAGTCGACTCATTGTGAGGGCCCACTACTGGGTATGTCAAATCTGCCCTCTTTCTAGTACTCCTTAGATGATAACCTTTTCCGGCATAAGGGCAACACTTTTGGTCTGAAGGATCCGATCTGATCCCGAAGTGATCTTGACTACTGCCATCATAATATCGGGTCTCGGAAGCACGCCCAATTTATGACATTCATGCTATACAGCTGATCGGTTTTCTCGACTTCAGCAAGCTACTGTAATAAGTTTGTCTTTAATCACGCTATCTTGGTAATTGAAGCAGGGGTTGGAACCATAAAACCCTCTCCGAAACCACGGTTGTCGATTTCCATTCGACTGTTCTGCTTCTGCCATTCTATCAGGTGCTCGCCATCATACCCCTGTATTCGCTCTACCGATGATTGCTGAATGAGGTCGCAAGCGGTCTCTCATTGCTCCTACAGTTAATGGGATGTAACGGTCCTACATTAGCTTCTCAGCAAATTGGTTCCGTAATTATACGCCGTCTTTACATCTCCTATCCAAAGATACAGGCACACAATGCTTCTCGAACCATTCTCTAGTGTGTCCGTTTGGTCACAGTCAACTAAACCAGAACCCCCTCTCGGAACAAGCCTTTTAAAAGCTCACCATTTTGAAGGCAATCCATAGAATCTCCTCCCGACCATCAAGAGCGGTATTGGGCTAGTCTGTACCTGCGTGTCATGAAAATCCTTCCAACCTTCGCCAGGCTTAGGATTGCGAAAGACGAATCACTTCCACATTCTCTTCAGCCGGATAACGCCAACTTCCGCGAGTTCTTGGTTGGCGCAAATAAACTGTGGCCGTCTTTCTCAAAAACGACCCGCCCAGAGGATGCCAGATCACTTCCTCCCAGGCCAATAATCAACTTAATGGCCAATTCTCAACCAGCAACGGACTCCCAGAGCACACCTCAGTATCCCCCTTCACCTGCGGAGGCGAGATGGCACTCCTTAATGACACGGATATTATATTGCGCTCTCTCGAAGGAACAATGTATGGCGTCGACCCCTGCACCCTCCACAAAAAACGCGAGTTCTTCGCTACTATGTTTACCCTCCCCCCTTCTCCCTCCAAAATGCCTGAGGGTTCGCACGCGGACGAGCTGCGCGAACCATTAGATGTTTACGAATCCGACTCCGTACTCTCATCCTCTCGCTTCTCTTCGGACTGCCTATCTCGCCATGGGAGTCGCTTGAACAGCAGAAGCCGTACTCACTGTGGTAGAAAAATGGGATGCTCCCAACACGCTCTCAAGTATCCGATCAACACTGTTTGTCTTCCGTTTATGTGATTCCAATCCCTTATACCTTTACGTCATTACACGGTACTTCGGCTGGGCCCAGGAAGCGAGAGTGATGCCATTACACATATTAACGCTCAACCTCCACGCTGAGCACACTCACGCACTCTCACGAGCATATCATCAAAATACATCTCACCGTTGCTTGATTTGCATCAGAAGAGAAAGGAAACGCTCGAGGCGTTGTTGAATAGTCTCGAGAGGTTTACCGCTGGGATACCTTGTTGGGTATGGCGTCATATTGGCCTAAAAATTATTTACACCCCGCGCAGACTTATCCTTACACGCGCAGAGTTTGTATATAAATTTGCTGTGCTATTTATCTGGGAAATATAGCTAAGTATGTCAACAAGCCTGTTTGGGCTTCCATGTATCTTGAGCAGAATTCTGCGCAAGCAAACCGAACACTGTGTGGCCAAGTTAAACCCTGCACGTGTGACAGTTGAGCTCTGCACAACTAAGTTAAAGTCTGCGTGCGCCACAATTGAACTCTGCGCGGCCAAATCGTACCCTGTGTGATCAGGTTGAACTCTGCGCGCATCACAAGTTGATCACATTTCAACCCCGCGCGCAGAGTTCAACTCGGCCAAGCGGAGCACATTTTGGCCGCGCAGAATTTCGTTGTGATGCGCGCAGACTTTAACTTGATCGTGCAGAGCTCAACTTCATGCACGCAGAGTCCAATTGCCACGCGCGCAGAGTTCAGTTGCCTGCGCAGAATTCTACTCAAGATATATGGAAGCCCGGACAGACTTGTAGACATACTTGGTTGTATTTCCCAGATAAATAGCATAGTAAATGTATATACAAACTCTGCGCGGATAAGGACAAGTCTGCGCGGGGGTCAAATAATTTTTAGGCCAATATGACGCCATAATGATCGGGCTTCTGTGCGGCGGGTTATCTGATTGTCCGGAAGCACAAGCGTATTGGGAAGCAAAATACAGGAAGGAGGATTGTGTGGGACACTGTTACAACAGATATACGACGCTGAGGAAGATAAGGAACTATGTCAGTCTTCTTCCTACAGGGATGGAAGAAGGTCACCGGTCATGATGGAAGTGGCATGTTACGATGGGTGGCACCCTAAGTTCGTGTTACTAACTCAAGGCTGAGGGATCATGCATGGGCTGACTTTTTCTTTGTTAATCTCATGATGTATGATACTCAAATGCCACCGGTTTAGAGATTTCAGCGACATCTATTACATTAGAACTCGGGCCTGCCGTTTCATGATGGCCGACGGACTCGGGTTGACATTGCATCAGCAGAAAGGCCAAAACTATATATACTAAAAAAAGTCAATATATACA
>JAEUWS010000330.1:0-10268 GCA_018524945.1 Podaxis sp. C-F-92630
TTATTCGTCTCTAAGGGCTGTTTTCCCAGATGTAATATTTCAACTCGCAGCATATGTTACCCTTCGGGCTGGTCTGGGTTTGAATCCCCTTCTCTTTCTTCCGTAGTCCTTTGCGCTTTATGAATCTCAGTTCATGTATATATGTGGCCTATCCGAAAGCTCTTTGTCTTACATTGTTAAGTTAGCCATGGTATACACATTTAAGTATCCAACGAGGTCAGGCACGCAGTGTGCCACACACGAGTTATCAACTCAAGAATTCCTTGTGCAAGATCTGAAAAACGGCTGCAGCGGCGCATCAAAAATGCAGGTATGATCTCGGAGCACAACAATGACCTGATAAGTTTCTACATTGCCTTCAGTTGCGGCTACGAAAACCAGGACAGGTATGTTGAGTTCGTTGAATCCGAAAACTGACGACTATCCTCGGGGGCAGACAGGCTATGGGACACCGCTATTGCCGCTGGGGGCATTGGGATTGGCGCTATTATGCGACTCTCATTAGTGCTCACCGCGCTTTGTATCTCCAGTATTTGAACTTATTGTGCGTGAATTGGCTTCGCTCCTTCCGTTATCACTCAGGAACGCTGATCAGTGTGTGGTGAGCTATGCATACTATTAAAACTTGAGCATCCTGATCTCCTTTGTAGTTTTGTGTCAAGGGTTTGTTTCATGGTCCTAAGCCATACGCGCTTTATGGCATTGCTCGTTGGTGTGAGCGGAGAGATCGGTCCGCGCTGACCACGTGATCACCCTTCTGATCAAATGGCTGCCCAGAAATTTCGATCGGTGTTTGTGGTACAGTACGCAGGCGTTCGTTCGCCCTGCACTCCTTTATTTTCCATCTTTCTCTCCGTGATACCTCTTCATGCCAAAACACATTTGCTACTAAGACACCTAGCCCAGAATGGTCTCTTTCCAGTGCGTAATGCAACCTCACCTTGTCAGCCGTCGATTGATCGTATAAATTTATTTTCAGGTGTCATAGTAAGGCTCTAACTGTTCATTCTGGTTCACGTCCGTAGTCTCTGAATAAGATTTCATTCAGATTGCGGAGACGTCGTGAAGAAACCAAAACTTGATCAGCACCGCTCTAGGTGTCATGGAGGATTTGATTGTATAGATTGTTCAACAACGTTCAACACCCCGGCGGAGTACAAGTCGCATACGTCGTGTATAAGTGAAGCTGAAAAGTATCAAAAGAGTTTGTACAAGGGACCTAAAACTGTGCGTCGTTGTCGTTTATTCTGGTGTTCGTCTCGCTCAATCGTTCATTTAATCTCACACGTTGTACATTTTTGTTTTGTTTATTCATTTATAGGGTCAGAAAAACGGTCGGAGTAACAACGGTTACAACCAACATCAACAAAATGGTGGCGCAAGAGGCTACCAGAATGGGCGAGGTGGGTATGGAGGACGCGGTGGAAGATTGCAATGGAGCCAACCGAGATCACAAGCAACAGGTGCTAATGATACCCCTCTTGGAACGCCTTCGCGGATGTCGCCTGTGACGAGGCCTGTTGAGGCCGAGCCTGAAAAGTCGTGTGATGCTGTGGCACCGTCGACCCAGTTGGAAAATGGGGTGAAGGAAAAGGAAAAGGAGAAGGGGAAGGAGAAGGGGAAGGAAAAGCGGAAGAAGGATAAGAAGCGGAAGGCGGAAGATGAGGTGCGTCGGATTTGAATGCGATCTTGCGTTATCTCAGGAGCTGACTAAGGAGCTTGTTACGCCAGGGCACACGAGAGGGTGGCGAGCCGTCAAAGAAATTGAAGGTTGACGAGAAGGCTGTTGAGCCTGCCTTGGTGCCACCGCCATCATCACCCGCAAAGGAGAAGGAAAAGAAGGAAAAGAAGGAAAAGAAGGAAAAGAAGGAAAGAAAGGAAAAGAAAGAAAAGTCAAAATCAAAGTCAAAGGAGCCGGAAGGGGAGAAGGAGAAGGTAGTGGAAGAGACGAAGGAGACAGAGGAGGCGAAGGGGAACAAGGAGGTAAAGGAGGACGACGAGACCAAGAAGAAGAAAGAGAAGAAAGGGAAGAAGGACAAGAAGAAAAAGGAAAAGGTGATGGCCGATGCGACGCCTGTGGAAGCGGAGGTGACAAAGAACGATGGCGATGTTGATATGGCGCCTCCCGAGGAACTCCCTAAGGACGACACGGAGGTTGAGAAATCAGAGAAGAGGAAGGACAAGAAGGACAAGAAAGACAAGAAGAAAAAGAAGGATAAGCAGAAAAGCGAAGAGGAGGGGAAGGATAAAGATGTTGAGATGACAGAGGCTGTCCCACCGGCAGGACAGCAAGCTGAGAAGAAGGAGAAAAGGGAGGAAAAAGACAAGAAAAGCAAGAAAGAGAAATCGAGCTGAGTGACTTGTATATAGAGGAACGAGGTTGTTTAGATAAGACACGTGCCCAGGATTTGCCGTAATAGTATCGATTTCAGCCTCTCACCCCATCTCTCTTCACGACACTCACCACAGCCATGCAGGCCCTCCAGGTTCGTATCCGAGTCTCATCCCACCTCCCACCCACTCACCAGGCCCGCAGTCCCATCTCTTCGCAGTCCGTGAGATTCTCAGCCCTGTAAGATCCCAGCCACCGCGTCCTTGATCAGCTTACAGATGGCTCCCTCCAGGTTCTCAAAGAAAGCAAATTCAAAGAACACGGACGTATAACACCCGGTGCGCACGCATTCATCCACCCAATTCACGTCCCCACCGCAAGCTCACGCACACACCTCCAGAGGAATTCGTCGTCGCGGGCGACTTTCTCGTCTACAAATTCCCAGTCTGGACTTGGTACGTTCCCTCCAAAAAGTTGAAAAATCCAATACAGACTCACGATTACTCATCCATCTATCCAGGGAAACCGGTGACAAATCCAAAATCCGCGACTTCCTTCCCGAGGATAAACAATACCTCGTTACAAGGGGTGTGCCCTGCCTCCGCCGGGCGACCTCACTTGCATATACGGACGCCGACGAAGACGCTGAACGTCTCCTCTCTTTTGCCGATACCCCCGGCGGTGGTGCACCCGACGAAGAATGGGTCGAAACACACGCCGGTCGTAAATCCACACTCGACTCGATGCAGAACCCAGGTGAGATTGAGGATATCCCGGATTTGGATGGTCCGGGGGATGTGGCGAATGGTGTTGCTGGTTTGAATTTGGGTAGCGATGGTGGTAATGGCGTGGGTGGGAAGGACAAGGACGTTAGTGAAATTCCGGATTTGGATGACATACCGGACATGGAGGAGGAATTGGAGGATGAGGATGAGGCGACTGCTGCTCCGAGGTCTAAACCCGCCCCTGTTGCTGCTCCTACGGGAACTAATACCAAGGGGGGTGTGATTGACGCCAGGTTCGTCCCTTTGCGCCCTTTTGTGATTAATGATATCATCTGACACGGGGTTCTTGGTCAACCTAGCCAAGTCGAACCAGCTAAAGATAATCTCCTCCAAGTACGCACATACGACGTCATGATCACCTACGACAAGTACTACCAAACCCCTCGTGTCTGGTTAATCGGTTATGACGAGAACCGTAACCCTCTCGCCCCGCAACAGATCTTCCAAGACATTTCCGCGGATCATGCCCACAAGACCGTGACCATCGAGCCGTTTATCCATTCAACGTCATTACAAGCCGCGTCTGTGCACCCATGTAAACATTCTAGTGTGATGAAGAAAGTAATTGAGAGGATGAACTCGAGTGTCGTGGCGGAACAACTTGCTCAGCAGGCTGCCAGTGGTGGTGGCAGCAGTGCAAAGGCCGGAAAGGAGGGTAAGAAGAAATGGCTGTTTGGTGGTGGCAAGTCCAGTAGTGCAACCAAGAAAGACAAAGGGGCTACCTCTACCGCCGGTGGGGAGGGCGATGACCAAGTCGAGGGCATGCGCGTGGACTTCTATCTCGTTGTGTTCCTCAAGTTCATCGCTTCAATTGTGCCGACGATCGAAGTCGATTCAACGACTTCGTTCTGATATGTTGGCTAGTGTATGGTATACCCTTCGTGTTTCATAAACCACGTCACCTCTTTTTTCAGTCTTTTGCGTACGATTTTTGTATTTTAGATGAGCGGTTCTGATTTCGGTCTGGTAGTGGTACATCGTGGTTATGGCAGTGGTAGCTATGGATCAGACAATGTAACATACGTATCCTTTTAACACTCGACATTGCCTCAACATAGTCAACACCCTAAGCACCTTTAACCAGCTCCAGACCCGCCTCGGTACCTACAATCCTTTCCAACCTCAACCAGTCAAACCTCGAGTACAATACTTTGCAAGTCACGTCCGACGCCTCGACGTCATCGTCGAGGAAGGGGTAGGAGAGGTACTCGGTGAAGAATTGTGGGTGATCAGGTGGACCGTAGAATACAAGATTGCGAGTGCCGCGGATCTTATAACTATATGCATGGGTTAAGCAGCCGGATCAGCGAGTGAGCAAAGGGAAGGCGAACCGTTTGTAGAAATGGAATCGTTCGCTGACGAGTAGGAACGACTTCGCGCCTTTGAAAAAGGCTTGTCTAGCACGTGAGATGTCTTGATTTGTCGAGTACCTGATTCATCATATCAACACAAGTGAAGGAAAGAGAGACAAGACAGAGACAGAGGCGTACTCGGAGAGAATGGTGAATGACACTCCGGCATGTTTCCTGAAATAATTGTGCACACGGATGAAATCGAACGATGAGGGAATGAATATGACCGTGTTCGTGCTCTGTACTGCGGATTTGAGGAGTGCAGGGAGGAGTTGAGTCGTGAAGTGGTGGAATCGTTTGTCAGGTTCGTCTTGTGGAGATGCGCAGTCGAAATGAATAAGGTTCTGTCGTCATTATATGTAAGGGGTGTGTAAGTGAAGGACAGTGGAAAGTGGATGGATGGATATATGCATACCGGATCGATGCCCTCCGGGACGGGGATAGGCTGGTAGATTTTTTCAGTGCGGATTTTGCCAGAGATGTTTGTGAAAGAGTTGTATAAAGCCCTCATTTCAGGTGTTTCATATGCAGTGAGGGTTATTGATTGGCGAAGGTATGCGCCACTGGGTTGTGGGGTCAGGAGGAAGTTGGCTCCAGTAGGAGTAGGTGAACGTACTGGCCGTCGAGGTACCATGACTTTATCCGCGAAAAATCGGTGTCGTGTGATTCTTTTGGGAGTTTGTTGGTATGTGAGAGGACGAACTGTTGAGGGATGACTAGGGTTTGTGGATGGAGAAGATGGAGAGAGGCTTGCGTACCTTGACGTGATCCCAGTTTTGCATCGTCAGAGCGTCCATCTGGTCAATGATGAGCACCTCTATCGATGTCAAATAATCCGCATGTCTAGAAGCCCCAAACAAAACCAGTCAACACGAACGCATACCACTAAGTCACAACACCACGTACTTCTCCTTTTCAATCGACCGCCTCAACCCCAATGGACTCGCCATCACAATATCACATCCATAAAACTCTGTAAACATCCTCACACTCTTCCTCGTCAACTTGATTCCAATCCTAAAATTATCATCTACATTTCCTTTGAACGTCTCAACATGGTCTGGGGGATATGTCCCAGGTTCAGCTGTAACTAATTTATCCACCACGCCTGGAGGAAGGCCGTATTCTGACAAGAAGCGCGATTGATTTTCAATTTGGTATTGCGGGGAGGGCGTATGGGATGTGAGGGCGTGGAACCAGGTTTGGGCAGAGGAGCGGAAGGGGAGGAGAATGAGGACGGAGGGACGGGTAAAGCCTTGATCCTGGACGTCCTCTGGGAGATCGTTGGGTGTAGTTTTGGCGGCGTGCGCGAGGCGCTCGTTGTTTTTGAGGATGCGGCGACGTTTTCTAAGGCGGGTGAGCAACGTTAGTGAGCGAGGGGGAAATGGAGGAGGCATACTTTGTAACGTGGTTGAGGGCGTGTAAAGCGATGGCTTCCCGCATTGGCTTGCGGGTTTCAAGGGGTGTGTGGGTGAGATAAAGGTCGCGCCGTGTCGAGAGGACTGAGAGAAGGCCGTTTTGAAGTTGGACGGTCTCTGGGCGAATGCTGTGGGTTCATGTATAAGATATATAAAGTAAGACGTACTTGGAGACGACTTGGCTTGACGATCTTTGAACGGTGTAATCAGCCGGTCTAAGATCTGATAGAATGAGATAAAGCTTGACAAAAAAACGCCAGTATGGCTCACGTCCGGTGAAGGCAATAACGTTGCAGGTACTTCAGAGGATTCTGGAGTAGAGACTGCCGCTGGGCCTAGTGATCCCAACTTTTCTCTTGTGATTTTCCATGAACGAGCGTCGACAGAGTTACGCGCAGATTCAGTGAGAATAGTAGAGTTGTTGCCAAAGTGTTTCTCATAGGCATTGCCGGGGTCTAGTTGACATGAACAACAAAAATGGAGAGGAAAATTTATGACGCACTTTCTTCCTCCTCATCCTCCCCTCCATCTGGCGCCTCCTCTTCTACCCCCCTCTTCTCAGACTCCATGTCAACATCCCCCGTCTTCGTTTCGTCCTTCTCTCCCTCCTCTACAACAGACTCGTCGACAAACAACGCCGATTTCCGTTTGTTAAGCTTGTCCGATAGGCCGAGGTGGTCTTCATAGGTTCGCTTTCGCTTACCGATCTTCGTAGCAGAGACATTGAGGAGTGTGAGGAGCTTGGTGGTTACCGAATTACCGTCGTCCATCTGGCCGTTGATTTGCTTTATTTTGGTTTAGGAAATGAGTGGTTATCGAAAAACGAAAGGGCATTGTCAAGCATGTGCAAATAGATGACATCAGGACATGTGATTGCGATTCAGTGGATACAGTCGAAATGCATATGGTGATAATGCATAATGTCAATAATGCATGAACTTTTCTGGGTCCCAGGTCGGGGCGCTGTATGCGTTGCATAACGCATAACGCATAATGCATTCAGGGTCAATATGCATTATCAGCTCTGCATTTTGTTGCACTTTTTCTTCGTTTTTGTCATTGTAGCCGCCTCTCATTGTCCGTTCTTGTAGATATAGCACAACTTTATGTATCTCAGAAGCTCCTGAATATTGCATATTATTTTCTATGCTTCTTTATGATCTCAAACATGTTATTTGTCTTGCCGCTATTGCATAAAATGACTCCCTTCCTTCAGAAAAGCCTTAGCACAGCTGTGTTCGATATAGAAAACTTATGAAACATACACCAAAGAGACACGATGCACTAAAAACAAGTGCAAGACCTATTGAATCCACCCACCGAAACCTCAAGTATACACCTGAAGACATCGGAATGACTCTTCTGAAAGGTCTTTGAGACATCAGGGCAGCAGTGAAGGAGGAGAAACGAGTTATGCGAAACAGACGACGTTGGATAGGTTCTTCCAAACAAGGAATGGGGATTAGATAACGCTATCATGTGACATATTCCTTATCTACTCCGTTGTCATATTGCATAAACCTCATAATGCATCGGTTGGACCTGGGTCCCGACGATATGCATTATTAACATTTCGACTGTACTATGGAATGCCCGATATTCGGATGAGCCCTATGTTCGGATGTCACATCAGTCACTGCTTCCCAGTCAAGGTTTTTCGAGCCAGCGTGGCTGAGAGTGACTTCGACCTCAACTGTCGCTCTCTGCAACGTTTTCGTGTTTTGCTAGATAATGCGCGCACAATGTGCAGAGTATTTAATAGTCATTATATATGATTTTTTTGAGTTTTGTATGAAGCGTGAAGGACGATACAAATGTTCGTCCGAACATGGGGCTCATCCGAATATCGGGCACCCCATAGTAGTTGGCAAGCTACACGTCTGTCTCTGTCCTGGACCGTCTTGGTCTCCTCAGTCCTGAATGTATGGAGAAAGATATTGACCATTACACCTGTAGAGCATGATATCTATGACAAATGTCCCATATCATAATGATCTCAATGACCTCAACGCCTCAATTTTGGACCCCTTGACCTCAGCCTGGAGTCGCACAAGCGAAATGTGGCGGCCAATAGCCCACGGTGATCCCAGGTCAAAAAGATGAAACTGTCACGAGATGATGACATTGTCCCTTAAGCACGTACGGAAGCCAATACTGCCGACCCCAAGTTCTATTTATGCGACGGAGATCCTAAGTTGTTCGGGCAAGCATAGCGTGCCTCGCTTCACTTGCCCGAATAGATGCATCAGATTTGGGGTTCTGGTATTCTGGCCTCCAAGGCGGGAACTTAATCACTCCAGCCCCTCCCGATGACCCCCAGATTTGACGGTCAGCGGGGCCATCAGGGGATTTGCTGGTAGAACGCGTTAGGAAAGAGATGCAGAGGTGATCGACGGAACCCAATGCAGAAATGGGTCGGACGTTTGTGAGGGATCGAGAATCATCGGAAGCACAATGGTGTGCTGGGCAGAGGGTTAGGGAAAGAGGAGAATAAAGAGCAGATTAAGACAGCTTTCGGCTGTTTTTTTGCTGTACTAGCCGAGGTAGAATGGGGTGGGGCCAGAACGGTGGTTCCGTCTTCCATGCTTCATGTCCTTTCGTCTTACGTGCTTCGTGCCCTTTCGTCTTCCATGCTTCATGTCCTTCCGTCTTCTATGTTCGGTTCCTCTCCTGGACTTCCCACCAGGGGATACCGTCAATGTGGCACCCGTCCAAGTTGCACCCCGATGTCCCCATTCTCGCCTTCTCCACATAGTCGAGAAAACCTTGCGTCCAACTGAATGCGGCTTACAAATCACTGTCTGGAAAGTATAAGAACGAACGCAATAAGTCGACGTAGCCCCAGCAAATCGCACTGTCATCGTTCACAATGCGTATGTTCTCCATCACTTATACAGCCACCCCGTTCATCCTCGTACTTACCCTCTCGTGCCCTAGCTGACGAAATCATCAATATCTCCAACATGACCATCTACGCACATGATGGTCCCGCCTTCGGGTTCGCCAACGGTATCAAAGTCATTTTCCAGAAAGACGGCAACTTCGTCGCGTACGATTCAAACGGCACGCCTGTTGCAGCGACCGCCAGCAACAGCACGGGAGACCCTCTCGCCCTCGTCTTCCAAGATGATGGCAACCTCGTAGTCTACACCAATGGCAACCCTTTGTGGGCCTCTAACACTGCTCCCAGGGCGCGGGGTGGCCGTCTCGTGCTCCAGAACAAGTCGCCGTACATCCGTATCCTCGACGCCAGTGGCAATGTCGTCTACACTGCCAACGAGGGCGGTCGTTGAATATTTGCCTCAATTGGATTGTATGTTGTATATGAAAACGTTTTCTATGTACATGAATCATTGCTCAGTTTGAAGTCGAAACGTGAAATGAAATTTGTGTTTTTTTGTTGTGTAATGAGCGCTTTGCTCTTCCCTTCTATCAACATTGCTGTGATGTTGCTCAATACCGGTGATCAATCAATTAACGATTGAGGAACCTAATAATATAATGCCGTAATACCGGTCTAACTGCATCCAGACTTGAGACCTTGAGACCGAGCTTCTGGGTCTACCCCTGACTCCTACCCAGTCACAGGATGCTCTCTTATATAATTGTTCCGGAGTTCTATCGAAACTTCGAAACTTTTAATGCATCCCGATGACTGGCAAAACACCTGACTCTCCCAGGCTTCCTGTCTAATTAGCTGGAGGTCACCTAGAGCTCCCGCAATGCTTCTTATTAGAAGTGGATTACTACTGCTGCTCCACCTCTACACACCTTGTTGGGTTCAAGGTTGATTGGCAGTTGGATGCCATCAGTTGTGAAATAGGTGTTCAACAGGGTTCCATCTCGTAATCAACCTTTTCTCTATATTGAAACAGTATATCAACAGTCAAAAAGTGGGATCACAAATTGAGACCTACTCTAAGTGGCTATTAAGGTTGGGTTTAAGGTCATGTTAATTGTATAACATCAGTTCAAGGATGCTTAGTACACTATTCAAAACATATCAATTCCTGCTTGAAGTACAATCAAAACTGTTCATGACTCATCATGCAAAAGTTGAATGAAATCAAGTATCTATTGAGTTTCATATTAAATGATCCCATTATCTATTTCATTTAATCACTATCAGACCTGTTGTTGTCCTGCCCATCATTGCTATCAGATCCATTGCTATCTTTGTTGTTGTAGGGGTGCTGAGACAGTGATGTGAGGATGACATGTAGATGAGTGTGTTTGATAGGAATGGCCAGTTATTTCCATTTTCATTCATATTATTCCACATAGTCCACCTACATTGTAGCAAGTAACACCATCCAGCAAAGACACACAATGTAGTGACTGAGATGGAGCCAGTGGGCCCACTGGCACACTACAGGCCTTA